>JAQFXM010003470.1:0-20099 GCA_034693345.1 Entomobrya multifasciata
CCCCAAGGTCAAAGGTCAAAGTCGAAAATTTTCAACGTAGACATAGTGTACATTGTAATAGCTCAATCGAAAGCCCTTGTCGAGTAGATCAAGAATCATTTGACAGTAAAAGGTCAATGTGACCTCGTTGGTCAGAAATCTCAAGGTCAAAGGTTGCAATGTCGAAACATATACCATGTGACGTATCGTTCGAAAGCATTTTTCATTGACAACATCAGTGTTCATCACTGTCATTTGTCGAAATATTATCATCGCAGCGGTGTCATTATGGTCGCTACTACAGTGGGCTTATTTTTCATAAATTGCTCATGGCAGTTCAAAAAAATAAGATGGAAAACAGACAACATCGCAAAAAAACGAAGTCAACATATCAGATAAATTTCGTCGAAGACAATACAAAAAAGGATAAGTATATTGTTTACGTTTATTGTACGACATGACAAAAAATTGCAAGCATGTTTTGTTCGATGTTCGTGCTTCTGAAGTAGTTCCGGGAATAAATTTACTGCGTTGCGTGGGAATATGTTTGTAAGAGTATTGATATTAAAAAAGTTAAGTATATAAGTACAGATATACTTGAACGTAGAGGTCAAATAAATAGTTTATGTAAGATTATTTGATTTTAGAAGACGACGCAGTTTCTAAAAAGACTATTGAAACGACATGACATAATGTCATGCGACATGGATGTCAAGCGTAAAGATATAATAACAAAGTGTTATAGAGAAAAGGAAGAAATTTGTGTTATGCAAGTATACTTTGTTACGTGATAGCTACTTTTCACCTGCGTAGAATAAAATATTTGTACAAATTTTGTATTAAAATATGTATACCTTTTAACTTTTGATATGTAAGGGTTAATATATGCATAAAATAATAGTACGTTTTAGACGCTTGACGACTGGCTGGAGCCTTTAGACTAATTTTCAAAGAATATCTTTATGAATATTTAATGCACTACTTTTAGGAGAAAGCACGGTTGGCTTGTCTTGTTCTTGTTGTGCTTTATTAGGTTAGTAGGTTGTTTAGTATTTAGAGCACACAACTTAAAAAAAAGTTGCATAACGTTAAAAAATAATATGTATGATACGCAAAATAGCTACCTAGTAAAATATATTCAAGACGCGATTCCATTTTATAAGGTATCATGTCTTGCATGTCAAGTCAAACGACACGTTTTTTAGATTAGTAATACGATCCATTACTCAAACGGTGGATAGTAAAGATACGCAACGGAAAACTAAAAATGGGTTAGTAGTATCTTCAGCAGGCATCTTTGATGTCTGATGCTTTACATTTAGCACTTAACGGGATTTAAATCAAATGCGTCGCACTTGCACTAGTAGAATTAACTTTTAGAAAGCAATTCGGTTTACTAAGCCTTAAGAAAAAAAGACGTTTTTCATATGAATAAAAGCGAAAGGATATCAACTTTCTCGGTAGTTCTGAGAAAGATTATGAGAAGAAAAAAGAATCCGAGACGAATTCTGAATTGGGTTTATGTAGGGATTATATAATATATATTATAGCGTAAACAAAACTCTTCAATTTTAGTCAGGTAGGTGGGTGGAACAATAAGGACATTTCTCTAAAAACGTTGTGTGTATATTCAATTTATTTAGGGGCTACTTGATACATAAATATTTGGAATGAATAAAGTTTATTGATGAAAATAGTGACGATGTAATGTGAATTTATGATCGAATTCGGAAGTGTTTAGATGCTATGGACCGTCATCCTTAATAAATTGTAAATCTATTAGTGTAATTCTAATGTAATTTGAGCAAAAAAGTAATTAGATTTTTAGAGATTACGACAGTTATTAGATAACTGGAGAAATAGGTGTGTCAAAACTGATCTCCAAACGTACGTAAATGGATTTTCAGATTTCTCTAGGGAAAACGTTTATTTTTAAAGGTCTTTGCTTTCTCGAAACCTGGAAAAAATTTACAACCGAATGCATGAAAAATCTACTGTTCAAGTTAGATTGCTTTTACAGTGTTACGTTTCCTGACAATTTACGCTTACATAACATGAACTGGCACAAGTGGAAAATTACTCAATGAATGAACGATTACAATTACAGAGTCCTCACTATTTAATGTCCGAAATACTATACCAAATTTGAGTCTATGACATAACCTTATTTTTAAGGTGGCACTAGTACATCATAATTTTTCCATTGTCCATGCTTTTGACCCATGAGCCATGTATGAATTTCACCGAAAAAACCAGAGCTCAACCTGTACTAATATTACTAATTTATAAGTGTAAGATAAACATTGCTAAGTTCTTTGCATATTGTGTTTACATAAGGTTAGAGTTATGTGAAATAATTAACGAAGTCAGTTTGTGAAAGAAAATGAACAGGTACTTAACTAGGTTGGGGTAGAAAAGTCAACAGGTTGAACAAGCACAAAATACTCATTCAAAATTTTGGAAGAATGCGCACAAATTATGAAACAAAATGCAATTACGTTAGGTCAAGAATCTTAGCCTTTTTCTTTACTTTTGATGTAGACAAATACTACATCAAATATTGTATTTAGTTATGAGCATACATTGAACCCGACAAAATGCTATTATATTCAAAAATTCCATTGAATTCGTCAAATTTTTGTTGTGGCATACGTTCTATAAAATTAAATTACGATGTTCATTCCATTTCCGAATAAGCTAGCAACCTTAGGCAAATGAAGAAAAGTAAATTATATACCATCATGAATAAATATTTCTCGGACATTGAGCTCTTCAAATTTACCGAAACTTACAGAATGCATTGCATAATAAATAACTTAGGTTTTTGGTTATTGACTGCCCAAATTCAGCGTACGCATACTTTATCATCTAGAATTCACTTACAACATGATGTAATCAATTTTACTAAACTATATGCCGGTTAATCAAACGAATGTACATATATTTATCACTTTATCACGTTAAAAATATTCCAAGAAAAAGTTTTTCAACAGAATGTGTAGCAAAATTAAATACGTCATACGTACATATGTACATCTTTATATTTTGCGTTCCATTTCACTCGATCTTCTTGCCTTAGGTTGTTGCCATCATCTAATCTCAATCTTCGTCTGGCTCACCCAGATTATCTAATAATTCGTAGAATATCTTACTATAACATGTTATGACCAGGAGTATTCTGTCGCCTACATATAAACTGTTTTTATTAGTTTTTGTCTAAATTGCTCTGGTCATTATACTTTGTGACTTTGTGTATTCAAAAATATACATCTGTCCCAAACCCAGGATAAAAACATTGATGCTTAAAACTTTAAACAAAATAAAAGTAAATAGCACAGCTACTCTATTTTTTGGCAATGACCTTTGCTATTTTAACTGTTATGTAATAGCGATGTCTACCATGTCAAAAAATACTTAGATTTTCTATGCTGTTTAGCTTATTTTTTTTGGATTACTTACGCATTTCTAATAACTAAAATAATGAATCGTCAGAGACTAGTTAAATCAAGTCATTATATCATTAGCGTTTAACTAGCACGGTAGTACGTGACGAAATTTATCCTAAAATCCGAAATTATACAGAGAAATAAAATGTTTATTATTGAACGGCGTTACACTTTTATACACACAAATAAAGATATAGTTGCGCAAATACAATACTCTGTAGTTGTAAATGGAAAAGACATCGCACAGAACATATTTAGATTTGTACCTCAAAACAAATTTAGAAATATTGATGCGATCTATAATAGTTTTGTACTTTAGGCAGGTCACTGATGTGGTCACTTACGCTTACATATTTTCTTCAAGGTTACGTTACCAATTTTTTGACTCGATTAAAGACAGATTTGACCTTAGCTGCTTCCATCTCTACATAAATTAGTTTGATGGTTATATTTTCGTCTATCATGTTTTGCCAGTAACGGAGCACTCTTATGACAATTTCCATAGATCTTTCGTAACAAAAATGTATACGCTGTTCTTTGACCATAACAATTCCATTACCAATCTATAAATTCGACCTTCGACTTCAAATGGTACATTTACACGCTAATCGTGTTTTTCAGCTATAAAATAAATCCTTGTGGTCGGTCAGTTTTCTAATTGAAATTATTGATTATACCAAAAAATCACGTCAACAGGATAATACTAGCTTACAAGGAAAAACGTAATAGTTTCCTTTGAAAACAATTTGTATTTTAAACAGATGAAAAGAAAGTTAAAAATTGAGAAATACAGTTTCCTTTGTGTCTGCTTGTCAAATTTCATGAACTACATAGATGTAAATTCCTCTGAGAGTCTCGACAACTTTTATTTGATCCTTGTTTATGTAAAGTAGTGAAATCTCTCAAAGTAATAATAAAAGTTTTACATTTCATTGACGCTTTGGGACCCCACACAAGTTGCCCACCCAGACATCAACCAGCACGTGTTTTCCACCACAACCATATTTGCATAGATGTGCAACCAAATGTTTTTTAATTACGTTTTATACTTATATTTAACCTTAATATCATTGGAAAGTGACAAAAAACTCAAATAAAAGGGAAAATCATGCATGCAGTAGCAACGTGCAAGGAAAAGTATCTGGAATTGCATAAGCAGCAGCCAAGTGTCAATGTTCACATCTTTGCGAAACCACCAAAAAGCGGTTACAAAATTTACACTTAATTACTCCCGTTGCTTCATAGTACAAGCAATTAATAAATTAAGAAATATAAGGTATTTTAGATGAAAATACTGTATGTGTGCCTTATTAAGTATAGTGATTATTAAAATCATTATGCAGCTGAATTGCCCATAAAATATCAAATTAATACAAAATTCTTTCATTACATGTAATGCATTTTGTTAAAGATAGCTCAATATTGAAACTAGTTTGGTCCAGTTTATCAAATGGATTTACGATTATTTCCGATTAAAGTAACTGCAGTCTATCAAGTAAATTAGATAAAGGTAGTAAATTATTACGTTTATACTTGAGATTATCTCTGATGGTTATCCATTCTTTATAATTTCAATCTAATGACATATAGGTGACCTAATGCATTTTGTATGGAGCAAATCGTAACCAAAAACCTTGAAACTTACGTCACGGAGACCACGAAATGCGAGACATGGCAAAGGAGGGATTTTGTCTGGAAAAGTAGATTAGATGTCAGTCAATTTTCTCTACGTTCAGTTGAGTAGTTGAAGGTAACACGTAGAAGAAGGATAAAATAGCACGAAACGAATGGTTGAACAGAACATAGATCAATGATTAACAAACATAACAAAACAATGAATGCAACTGTCATTTGGGGTTAAGGATGAAAGTGCAGTAGACTAGAAAGCAAGACAGAATGACAATGAGTATTTTTTGGTTTGATTTGAAAGTATGCTTTCACTTTCGATTACGAATGAAAAAAAATTCGGTATTATTTTTTAGCAATATTTAAGAGCAGTCATGTCATGAGTCATGAATTCATTTCCAAAGAAATGTTTTTAAGTAACTGTTTATCTTTAGAATACTGCAACCTCAACTTGGTAAATAACGAAAACGACCAATGCTCATTCATAAATGAAAAATATCAAAACACACAGTTACAGTAATATATATGTAGGTAATATAGACTTTTTGGGTCATTTCAAAAAATTGCTGACTTGAATTTAACATTTTACATTCATTCATTTATATGGAATAAATGGATTACAGTCAAACGAAAGGAAGCAATTAAATAAGTAATCTTTCCTTTTAAATTTGTATGTATATTTTGTCAACAGAACTAAAATATGCATCAACAGGCAAAATTATTGTTGATAAGATCTTTTATTCAATGAAAAGGATGTATGGACTTATAAATTTTTCCCAAATACAGATAAATGTAAAGTGTTATTACCTTACTTATAATTCAATGAGTTTTTTATGACGTGCAAATATCCTGTTTTTCAAACCAATTATTTAAAAAAGAACATCAAAGTAGAGCAATATTGATATGTATTGAGATTGTGTCTGTCTCGTCTAAAAAATTGCTTTAGATATATTTTGTGCTGAAGAATTTTTATAAAAATGAATGTCATTTCACAAATGAAAAATATTCATTGATTTTTCACACAAATATTCAATAGCACTACAATATAATGTAAACCTAATTCAATTGAAACATGGATAAAGTCGGTTTATCATATTAGCCTTAGCTTATCTGATTAATTCACACCATTTTACATAAAATAAATATCGTATTAACTCTTATTTTACATTTATTAAATGGTTTCCTTCCCACGCCACACTGGAACGCCATAAATCGCAATATTGTTACATTTCACATTACATATCACACTTCAGTGGTTTCATTATTTCAAAATTATCTTCGTTACTGTCATCAAATTCAGAAGATTTACTTATCATTTTCATTCTGTCACCCTATCTCAACTTTCCTTCTTAATCTGTCTTTGTCTCAAATTAATGTTTCTCATTTACTTTACCTAATCTTTACACTGCTTATATCTGTCCTTTTATTAGGTATTCACGCCAAAAATGGTTTGATGGTTTTGCTAAGTCTAATATTTACACGATTCATTACATCTTTACTTTATGGAAGGCATACGCACGCATGCACTCCATATCCATCCATTAAAATCTTAAATGTATGCATATTTGCTCGTAATTTGTCAGTCATTTACAACTTAATATATTCTTGACGATCATAAAATTCTGCTTTTAATCATATTTTCTAAGCTAAAGTGATGATTATTATGCTGACTTTGCTAAATGTGTAATATCCCAGCAATAAAAAAAAACTCGTTCAGTCATTATATTCATAATAGCGATAGTACTGTATCGTTTGTTTTGCTTTCTCTAGCTGATCGTTTAGATATAATAGAAAAAAACAGTTTAGAAATATTGTTCGTGTTATCTTTGTGTTCTGGTCATTTACCATTAGCATTGATTTGGAAGTTGTAACCCACCAGAACTTATGTTAATTAATTGCGTATCTTACACCAGCTGCAGCAGCATTCATTCATTCAAGCACATAAAACTCGAATAACGAACATTTGACGGGCTATAATGGAAATTGTGTGTTTTTGAGAAAGATAATATTTATGCGGAGCACTACGTCGCAAAATTTTAATGTTTCCTTTAGAGCATATTTACATATATTAGATTACGTTAAGTTCACGTGCTTTGAAGACATGTGGAAATATGAAATGAATGACAACGAATTCACACAAGTTTATATACTCTCGTTGTTAGTACACGAAAACAAAACTTTGTAATTGGAAATGTCAGCCGGATAAACGGAGATTGCACTATAGCTACACCGTTATCCAATCATTTTACGTTGAATGTGAGCTGAAAATATTAACTTGTATTTATATTCTGAACAAAATACTGAATGTGAAAGACAACCGTATAGTTTCTGGGTAAAAAAGTAATTATTTTTGGTCTTATCACATAATCAAAAAAATGTGTTGTTGTTTAGAGATCAAAGAAAAACCCACTCTGGAGTTTCTATTAAAATGTTGTCCACTTCCAGAACATAAATTATAATTAATTGACCCTCCAGAGGTTTTCACTGGAGCACGTGATTCACATCGAACCCATGAAAGCGGTCATTGAATGAATTACAAATAGTTTCTGAAAATGAGATGACGTTCGGTTTTATATAAATAATACTCTTAGTATCGAAAATTTAGAAACGTATAGCAATAAGCGAATATAGTAAACTGATATGTTATCTAACAACAATTTCTCGTGTTCAAAGTTATGCAATTACATTTCTAGTTGAAATCAAACACATTGTCAACCTATTCATTCATAAACGTACTTCGCCATAATTGAATTTCTTTCTTTAGTTCAAACGTTTTGCGAGATTCACATGCTTTGTACGCAAAACCATTCATTTAAATTTACAACCGAACTATTAGAGATACATTCATACTAGAGATTCATTCATTTAATTTTCATTGAAACTTTAAAAAGCTTTAACTTTCTTTAAAACTCTCTACTACTACCCACACGTATTAAACTATAAGAAATATCCATCATCCTTCCAGTTTTTACGATACTAATTGTATTTGTCAGTTAATCAGCGATATTAACATTTTTATTGCAAAACATCGCTGATATATTCCTCTCTACAAAAATCACCAACAAAAAGCTATTGATGAAAGAGCGTTTCGTTACCAATCATAACAGAAAACATTTTTCTTATAAACCCAGTTTTTAGAAATGTACTTCCTTTTGTAAAATTTTTCCAAGGTTTACCGACGAAAAATTCTATTTGAACATGTATAAAATTGAAACAGTAAGAAAAATGCCAAAACGCATATTATTTTCTTAACGTCGTCACAATTCTTAAAAGGATTTTCGAGGATTTTTTTTCCTGCCAACTTTAAATTCAAGTCAAGTTTACCATAGAAACAAAAACTATATTTATCCACAATAGTTTCCTTGTTTGTTTGTCCGTCTGCATTGTATCCAAACATGCTATAAAATATAAATGTGCTTTAGCTACCTAAATATTTTGGTTTACCTACTTTAATTTTTTTTATTGAATTCTTTTTGATCTGGCGATCTTTGACAGATACCCGGAAATCTTAAAAAGCAAACGTACCATAACGCTCTACCTATGCATAAACATACACATACATGTATGTGGTGCGATATGAATAATGCATGTAATGTATTTCGTAACATTTTTTTCTTATAAAATAAAAATATCTGTCAGTATCGCTAAATTAGATATATAGCATTTTGTTACCTTCTGTCAAAGTTGAGATGTGACGATGACAAAAAAATATTAAGAATTTATATCAAAAATAATAAATCAAGGTGAAAAAATGCTTCGAAAACTAAAAACGAATTTGAAATTTAAATGAGATTGTTCATATAAAAAAAATGACATTTATAATTTTGCAATGTATTTTTTGCACTGATGTTCTCATATCGCCCCATCATATGTACTCATTATGTCTTGGATATTTTCTGTCGGAAAATACGAATCTGCTTTCCTTACTTTTCCAGTTAGTGTATCATATATGATCACTGGAAGAATGAAGGATGGTAGGCTGATGGCTGGATGGAAAGATGAATCGCACACGAACAGTCAAGTAAAGTTTGTAGATTCGCTACGTTTTTTTCTCAAGATGAAATGCAGGTTTTACCAGCGTATTCCAGCACAAAGACAATCAGTTGCCCAGAGTTGGTCGACGGGTAAACTTGTCTCTGCGAAACTGCTCCTACATAATTTTTTACTTCCAGCTTATACCTCTTACATAAAATTTTTTTTGGACTTTGACTGATTTTTTTGTGAATGTCGTCGAACTTACACATTTTGTCCAGACATATACAATTTTGGTAGCAGATTGAAAAAAGTGTACCTGAAATATTAAAGTATACAAATATTATTATTTTTGCTAAGAAACCTCTCAAAAATAATAAGCTATTATATATTACACGTGTGCTTGAGTGTCTGTTTAGCTTAAGGTGGAATACAAGCTTATTTTGATACATTGCTTATTCGTAAGAAAACAAAAAAAATACTCAGTTTTGTGAGTTTGTGAAAATAAAAAAGAAATATGTGAACACCTGTGGAAAAAAATGGCAAAAATTCCAAGAGTTAGTCTCAAAAAAGAAAGCATTATAAGCCGACGGAAAAAGCCTGGGTGAAAGTAGGAACCTAAATAGCAAAAAATAAGTACCTACTTATACCTTTTATTATACAAATATTTTGTAATATAAAGAGGTTGTTGATACATATGGAATCCGGTTAATTAAATGGAAAAAGCAGTGGAAAAAATATAAAAAGTTCAACGTCGTTTTAACGTTACAAGAGATTATTGAGCATTGGTGTACCTGTTGATAGGATGAGTACCTGAAAAAGTGTACTTCGTGTGCGTGTAAAAAAGTAGATTTTTTATGAAAGGATCAAAAAAAGTGATGAAATATTTTAAGTAAAAAATATGAATGAAAAGTTGTGTAACTTGAAATAAGATTGAAATAAAATGGCGGTGGTTGCAGGAAAGTTGAAACCGAATAATAATTCGGTGGCTCCAAGAAAGTTTTCTCAGGTGACCAGTTTTTCTGTTAGTGTGTCAGTTTTCTACATTTTGCCAATTTTTATGCTACTCTTCTTTTGTGAGAGTGGTTTGTGCAGAAATTTGGAGATTCGGGAAGATAACAAATTTTCACCTTTGGAGAGTAGATTAAGAAGTGATGGTGAGGTTGTACTGGGGCCAAATGAGACAACAAGCAGCTTATCAAAAGTTACAAAAGCAGAGTCCCTTGTGGATCCTGATCTTCGTCATAGACAAATTCGACATCATCATCATCAACAGGCAAGACATGTAAATAGACAAAATCAAACACAAACGGATGATCAAGGAGTAAAAATTGTAAAAGTTGAAAGTGTTGATGAAGAGGGACCTGCCCAAGATTCCCCAGATTTCAATGATACAATAAATAGTTCTTCTACGGAAAGCAATTCAAGTAGTTCTAATGTTTGGGGAATTGCACAAAGTGAAAACTTTCCTGATGGATATTGGATAAAAGTGGCTCTCGCTAAAGTTATGACTTTGGCTGTGGTAAGTAAAAAATTGATGGAAAATTTACACGCCAATAAAATAATATTTTGTCATGTGAACTATTTGGAATAGAGGTTCCCACGCTTAACTTAGGATACATTTGTTTTATGGATTTATTTTACAGCGGTAGAGTATTTAAGAAAAATATGCAGTTAAAGTAATTAAGATCTTCTCGTGTTCTCATAAAAAAGTAATTTAAGTTTATTTTTTCAACTTGCATAGTTCATGGCTCATTAAAAGTACATAGTCTACAAGCAGAGTAGTTTTTTTTTATCTTGAGTTGAGGCATTTGGTCATTTAACCTTTTAGAGTTTATCGCATTAAACGAGTTTTAATTTTAATGCATTTTTTAACTTTGTTGAGTTTAACTTATGAATATTTTTTGCGTAAATCTCCAAAACATATTTTGTGACGAGTATATTATCGACGTCGTCGTCGTGATGAAATGGAATGTTGGTAAAAGGTCGTTTGGAGAATATAAAGTATAAAGTTTAACTTGAGAAAAATAAGCCTTTTAAATATATTGTTTTGATGATGCGTGTGTGTGCATGGGTTTGCACATGGTTAGTGAAATAAAAAGTAAAATGATCTGGTAGCTTTTGAACTGTAATGTTCTGGAGAAATAAGTTAATAAGATATGGTAATAGTTACATAGATGGGGAGATATTAAATCCAAATGATATCGTTTATCGTTGTATACGTAACATAGTTATGCGACTCTAAAGACATCGATTAGTATAATATGCGGTTTTGTAAGTGGAAGTGGAACGTTACATACTCAATTTTAAATGTGTTAGGACAAGGATAAAATGCATAATCGTTATACATACCGGTAAGGCATGATTTTTCTAGAGTAATTCTGGAGCAGCTCGTGCATTGCTTGTTACAAAACAGTTATTTTTTGCTGAATTGCACTTTGTTCTATCATAATCGTATCCTGATTTGATTGGGTACGTATTTTTGAGATATGCAACCGCAACCGTACTAAAATAGTGTCGACAGTAAAACCGTCAAAAACACTTTTTCTATTAACTTATATTACTGTTTTGGAAGTATTAATTTTACAAATTACTTAAATTTGTGTAGAAATAATATTGTCGTAAAATAGTTGCATATTTATCATAAATCCTTGGAAAAAATTCTTTTGGCGTGAACCTTTTTAAACGACAATAATTCGTTTTGATGTTGCTTGGTTATATTTAGAGGCAAATAAAAACCCATTCTTAGAATTTTAACTGAATATTCATATTTTACTAATGTTGCCTGCGTGGGTGGTAAACTTACTTTGACAATTTTTGTTAATAAAGTAACCCACAAAAACAACTAAACTAATAAAATGTTTCCACGAATTTTTCTTGTGTGACGTTATTCTATTAGAAAAAGGAAACACGAACTTCAAGTAAGTAAAATGTAAAAACGAGAAGATGCACGTCCAAAAAACGTTAAATTTTCTCACTTCATTTTATAATCTCAAGGGATTCCATGTATTTTTCATGATGATGACTGAAATTCAACTATAAATTTTCGTTTCATGTAATGTATATTTATCTACCCGGATGATTCTAGACTCTACTATTTCGTTAAATCGTAGATGATGTTGACATATGAAGTTCCGCTCGTGTTTGTGATGCATCGCATCAGTAAACTTAATTCCGTTTTAGCCCTTCATGACGTCTCTCCTTTGCAATTTTGTTTACTTTTACCTTATTTATATAGCCGACTGTTCCACAAAAGGAATGCAAAGAAAATAGACAGATGTACGTACCTAAAGTAACGTGACTACATTTTCACTTTTTTCCTTCTCACTCAATTAAGAATATTATTTCCCGAGTCTGTCAAGCTGTCTGTCCCTGTGACAATTTAGCTCTTAATTGTTTTCGTATATTTATACGTACGTCACGTTATGTCTACTATATAAGCAGTTTGAAAGGTTTCAAAAGTAAAGCACAATTTTTAGAAGGATAGATATACACAAAAATAAACTTTAATTTTTACGTTTACGTACCAATTAGTTGTTTACTTATTTGTTACAAACTTTATTTTAACTAAGGCATCAAACTGTCTAACAATTTCAGACATTTTATTTTCTTTTAAGTTGTTTTGGTTGCACAACTTTTGAAAATTTTCTAACTTAAATATATATGTTACGTAACAATTTTCTTAGTTGAAAAAACTAATTAAAAATTATACCTTCAACCATAAAACTTAAAACAACATATAAATTAACTACTTAAACAACATGTTATTGTAATAACCTTGTTTTAAACAGAAAAACATGGTAGTATTTTACGATACACCAATTAGCTTAACAAGATAACAGATAATCTTTAACTTACAATCATACATGGTTACATGTACCATCTCAAATGATTGATTGCCATGTTTTTTTGTTTGGTTATTCAATAGGAAAACGGGACATTACCAAGACTAGACGAAAATTCTCAAATAATGAAACCAGCCGGATGTCGGAAGGAACATGACTTAAAATGTCTGGATTTCACGTCAACGGTAAGTTCCAATATTCCAAACAAAACAATATTTCCACATTGTTTGTCCCAAGCTAAAAATACGCATATATATGTATAAATTCTATACACTGTATACTAACACCGTTCTGACTGAGAGTGGCATTAACACAATGACGGAAAATTTCATTTCATGCTTTCATCAAAATTATTAATTGCTTGAAAAATATCCATATAGTCACCACAATGCCACATCAAAAACGCTTCATTATTTCTTTCACGTGGCCAATTATTTTTAGCATGTTACATTAAACTTCTTACCTTATTTCAAGGTTAAACGTGAACTAAACTCTTACATGACATGTTTTACATTTTACCTATTTTTTGTCATATTTTTTCTCTATATAGTGTGCCGAAAGAGTTGCAGATGAACTCTTAAAACAACTTCACGAAAACGGCGAAAACCGCCCCTCGTCCAAAGAAAACCTTTCCATTTACATGAACTACATTTGGAGAGAATGTGGAATGGCAAAGAATAGTAATTACCAAGTTGATTTTCAATTTGATCATGATGAAAATTTTCCTCAAATTCCAAATCCCCCTGAAGGCCCACTAGTCAAATTTCACTGCAGCAGTCGTAAAAGTTCCGAAATCACCGAAGTAAATTTCCGAATGGAATATCCATCTATCAATCAACAAGATATTCTGATAATGACAAACTCTGAAGGTTTCCCATCAAACATTTCCACATCTCTAATTCCCCGCTACTTTGTCATCGAACTGTATAATGGTCGTGGTCAATGGTTACTTCCCAGTAAAGCCGTCCAAGCCTTTTGGCTCTTTCGATTTAAAACCCGAACCCACGAACAAGTTCAAATACGAGTTACAGCAGTATCCCCATCTTACATATATCCACCTGTGATATCCACACCTATTCGAATATACAGTGCAAAACAAATAGAAAGTGGACCACTTTCACGACCAACTGATCTTCGTGCGGTATCCATTTCAGTAGACAAATTTGCGGCGAGACCAAGCCCTTCAGCGTTACTTCGTTGGAAAAGTGGTTCGGGATTGAATGCATCTTGTGACTATGATGTATTTTTTATGGATGATGATATGTTAATGGTTGAGAGGAAAAAGGGGGATGATGCGTTTTGGGTTAAACTTGATAATCTTCATTTTGGAAAGAATTACACGTTGAGAGTCATTGAAAAATTTGGGGGTGGGTTGGAGGCCGATGTGCATTCGAATTTGCTTATACCAACTTGTCTCGAATTAAGGGGATTTAGTTTCGATCTTTGTCGTAAGTCAACCTATTAAATAATCAGTTAAATTTTAGTGTAACAATTAATTTAAACGTTTAAAGTTGAATGTAAAATTAATTGAACGTTTAAATTTGAATGTAAAATTATTTTAAACGTTTAAATTTTCGTATAAAATTGATTAAAACGTTTAAATTTTCATGCAAAATAAATTTGAACGTTTAAATTTTCATATCAAATTATATAAAACGTTTAAATTTTAATGCAAAATCAATCAAAACGTTTACAACTTCATGAAAAAGTGATTTAAATGCTTAAATTTTCATATCAAATTAATTTAAACGTTTAAATTTTCATAATAAATTATATAAAACGTTTAAATTTTAATGTAAAATTCATTAAAACGTTTAAATTTTAATGTAAAATTCATTAAAACGTTTAAATTTTAATGTAAAATTGTTTGAAACTTTTAAATTTTCATGTAAACTTAATTCAAACGTTTTATTTTTAATGATTTTTAGCGCCGCCACCTCCCTCCAATGTTCGAATGGTAAACGCCACAGATACCTCATTTTGGATAGTATGGAATCCCCCAAAATATGTCAACAGTTCCAATCGTATACTCTACTATAATCTTACCGTTGATTGGATATATTTACCAACACAACCTTCCGCAGCACCTTCTCCCGTTATTGCAGAAGGATTTATGCATAATGCCCCATCTTTGTCGTCATCTCCTCCTATACAAGGTGGTCATGCTATTCAACATGCAAGCACGTCCAGTCATCATCACAATCTTCCACCACCACCGGGCCCTCCAAGATCCCAATTTAATTCGCATAAAATATATAGTGGACATGTGCCTGGGAATTTGACCCAAATTGAGATAAAAAATGTGACAAATTTAAGGGGCCAATTTAAAATTTCTGTTACCGCGGTAGGTCAGGCGGGACCTTCGAAGTCTTCTTGGGATGTGGTTTATTACAAAGGTGAGTTGTTATAAAAAAATTGCAATTCGAATTTCGATACACGAAAAAAATTGACTGTTAATACCAATTCAATATATATTAGACTAAAACATGCGTAAAATTTAATTCTGGCGTTTAGGTTCTCCAATAAGCGATTGGACAGTTCGGAAAATTCTCACTTTGTTTTTTGCCCTGTTCGGCGTCATCCTACTTATTACACTCTTCTGCATTTTAAAGCATTTCCATGAAAAACGGCAACGAAAGAAAAAGCGCCAAGAGAAATTTGAAAATTACGAAAAAGAAGAGAGCCTTCAACTCCACCATATTGATAGGGAATCCCGGGACGCTGCATTGGGGAAATGGGAAATTGAATGTTGTAGCCTCACTTTGGGAGATGCCATTGGTCAAGGTAACTTTGGACTTGTACGAAGGGCAACACTAAGTGCAAAGGGGAAAAAGATGGTAGTTGCTGTGAAAACATTGAGGGATGGTGTTAATGAAAAGGATGTAGAGAAGTTGTGGGAGGAATATGAAATATTGAAGAATTTGGATCCCCATGTGCATGTTGTGGGCTTAAAGGGAATTGTTACGAAACATGTGCCACTGCCACTGTTGGTTGTAGAGTATTGTGATGGGGGTGATTTGCAAAGTCATTTGAGAAAGGTTTTTCAATTTACGGGGGTGAATAATGGAAGGAAATATTCGCCATCGGGGAGTACACCAAGTAGTGGGAGTTCTTCTTGTGCCAATTTCAGCAATTCAGGTATGTAAAATACTTAAAAATATAAATACAGTTACCGTAAACTTTCATACAAGCAATGAAGTCATGGGCATATTTATGAGACGGGCTACATTTAACGGCTTTACATTATTACATTTACCGTAAATTCTTAAACTATATCCTGTCTTTTTTATACATATTTTTTCCTTTAGAACACCGTGCCAATGCCCACCGCGTCGTAACAAATGCAGCATACTTTCTCCGAAACGAAGAAGAAAAAGGTTCCCGGCCCCCATCCCCCTTACCACCACCCCCCATCACAGTAGCAGATCTACTTTCCTACGCTAGACAAATTACATGCGGTATGGAATACCTCTCCACAAATAAAATCGTTCATAGAGACCTCGCTGCTCGAAACATCCTAATATCCGGTAAATCTCGCATTCTCAAAATATCCGATTTCGGTTTATCCCGTGACATCTACGAACAAAACTGGTATAAGAAAAATTCCAATGGAGAAATCCCAATTAAGTGGTTAGCTATCGAATGCATTTTGAATGAAATCTACACAACAAAATCGGATGTCTGGTCGTTTGGTATATTACTCTGGGAAATGTTTACTTATGGAGGAAATCCATATCCGGGTGTGCATAATGCAAAGGTGTTTGACCTTCTGAAAGATGGATATCGTATGCCACGTCCGGATATTTGTCCAATTGATGTGTATGAACTGATGAGAATTTGCTGGAATGATGATCCTAACAAGAGACCAGACTTTACTCAAATTCGTTTGATTTTGGAGGAAATTATTGAGAAAACGACGCAAGTTACTTATCTCAATTTGGAATCTTCTCATCATGGTAAAAATGGCGGCGATGGGTCTCCGCGTACTGAAAATAGTTCATATTTTTACAAAAATTTCTGTGGGGATTCTGGATTTGAGGAATATGGGGGTAGTTTAAATGGTGGGGGATGTAGGGGAGGGGAAGGTGGGGGTGGTAACGGGCCAGAACCTAAACTACCGCCAAGAAATAAGAAAAGGTTGACTTAAAAACCTTTTAATTTGTTCAATGTTTTACTCTCAAATAAACGTATATATATTTTTATTCTGTTTCCTTTTTTTAAGAGGAATCAAACTTATCCCAACGTATTATGGTATGGTATAGTATAGTAATATATATAGTTTAAGTGTTTGTATACTTATAAATCTCAGTGTCAAAAAAATCATACCAATTGTATTTTTTGTATGAATATTTTATAACTGCCTATTTTTTGTTGTTGTAAATTTTAGTAATTTTCAGGATTTTTGAAAGCAATTATTTAACGTAAAACATGACAGGTTTTTGTAAACTAGTAAATTTATAAAACGTTAAAATAAATATATCTTCAGTGTTTAAGTTTAACGTTATATATTATATATTGAATTTTGAAAATGCAATCTTGTTCTTGAAAGTATACCTTGTGTATTAAGGAATTGAAAGGTGATGATGATTATTTGAATGACAAATGTTACGACTGCGACATAAAATGGTAATTATTTCCATGGAGAATATATGTATCTATCATAAATATTAATATTCACTAAAATAAATGCATAAATCATCTGGATCTTTCAAGGCTAACTTATGTACTTAATACATGATAATGATTTATATAATGTGAAACATGAATATATATTATTGATGATCAAACCAAATTTTTGAGACTGAAGAAAAATTGAAAAATTAATAAAACAACTCAATGTTTTGATAAAACTAAAAATTATATGACAAATGTGTTGAGATTTGAGAGGATGAAGATTATTTTCATATATTATTTTACGTCGTTTGGAGAAAAATAAACCATTATCCATAATAGACATAGGCACCTAAAAATACATGCATAAAAATACATACAGCGGTGGTGATTATGCTCAAATCTTGAATATTAAAAAAATAGACATGATGATGACAGAAAATGTATTGACTTGGAATACTACTACGAAAGTTCATAAAATATAAAAATGACAAAAGGTCATGGTCAAAAAAAGGATGTGTGATGATAGATGGGTGATTAATACGTGGCAGAAATTCATACTCTCACATTTACTTTAGTTCAAAATACGGAATGTCAGATTTGAGATGCATGACACTTACAAACATACGCACTAAAAATTTGTAGTAAAGACAAGACAAAAGTCACAGTTACAGTCTGCCAGGAAATGTGAATGCCCAGTAGGCTCCAGTTTGTCCATAATTAATGTGACGTGTAGGGAATTCGCGACAGCTTATCTAATTCAGTTAGAAGGGGTTGGGTCGGGTAAATGAGTTGATAAAGTTGAGGTGGTGTTATATCAGCAGGCTGGCATTGTGTATTCACGAGGCATTTGTATGCGTTCATATAAAAAACGACTTTTTAATGATGTAATAAAATTCGAATGACGTTTTAAATGTTTTTTTGCAAAATTTCAAAATATTGAGAAAAGAACGTGATTTAGTAATCGATTAAAAAGTTTTTGTTACATTTACAAAAGTATAAAATTATCACACGTGTGCGTTTTAATAGTTTTTAATAAGCTTTCAACTTTTGTTGTATAGCCATTCAAAAAAGAAAGAATCAAATGCCACGAAATCAATACATAAAAAGAATTTTTTTTATAGAAAAGTATCATATTATATGACATTAGTAACTAGTTTGATTTAAAAATAGAATTCTTTGAAAAGAAATAGCCAAAATGTAAAACTTCTTAATCAGTTTCCACTAATTTTTTATTTACTTTCGTTGATATTAAAAACCGCTTTTACTCGACGTCAGTACATAATACTTTCTAAACTTATTTGGTGATATTTGGTAAAATTTGCGCTCAAATGCTACTTCTAATAAATGATTATAAGATTTTCTTATGAAAATTGAAATCTATATTAAAGTTCAAGTTTTATATAACAAGTCAAACGATATATTTTCAGTTTCTGTGTATATCAAAAGGTACACAGAAAACTGCCACTTTTTACCTCTTGTTCATCCACTTTTTTGTGTATTGACACGTGGAATTAAGTGATGATAAAAGGAAATCCCAAATGAATACTTTTCACTAATTTTAAAGTTCTTCCTTTTGATCTTTTATTCCATAGACACAAATGATAAGGATGTAAAAGCTGATAAGTTTTGTCAAATAGAATCAAAAGAGGAATAAGCTTCAGATTTCAAAAAGGTAGGCTGAAACTGATATATATCTTGCTAGTAGAGTCAATAGGTATGGCTTCGTCATTGTGAGAATTTAAAATTCAAATAAGTTTGAGATTCAAACTTGCAGGAAACCGCTTCAATACTGAGATTTGGGTTGAGGATTTAACAAAAGAAGTTACACAATCCAAAAATACCGACTTGATGTTATATGATTGCAGGAAAAAGATTGAGCAATTTTCTAGATTCTAAAGCCATAAAACTACACATATGCAATGAAAAACATATATTTATCAAATACGTTTTTTCATAACAAGTTATGCTAACAAAATATACCAACAAGAGTCCTAAGAAATAAGTTTGTGTTTAAAAAGGAAAATTATCTTGAGTTCTTCGTATCAGTTAAAGAGTTACATGGTTTGATATGAAATATAGCATAATGAGTATATGCATTAGTAGCCATCTACTCTATTTTGTTCAGTCATTTGTTATAATAGTTTTCCAGCCAGTGCAAAGATCATCTCTAGTCTGGTCAAAGTACAATTTCACTAAAATACAACATAAGAGATAATGCACCAGTCATTTTCTGGATGCATATGTATATTTTTTAAATGATAAAATTTTAGGTAAAATTCAATGAAATCAACCAAACATGTATATATTACTTTGTAAACAGAACATTTGGAGTAGTATTAACATAAGTTTTTAGAAGATTCTAGTACCCGGTACTTTTTATCCAGAACATATTCGGAATGAGATTAAATATTAAAAGATAAATATTAATTTGTATTCTTATACATAGTAGCAGTATTGCACAGCGATCTAGAAAAGAATCTGTACTTAAAAGCATACCCGTTTTTATAAAACAAAGTAAATACATACATACATATAAATATACTTATACGTAACTAATCTCAAGCTTAACGAAAAACCCATTGATGCACAGACTGTAAGATCTTTGCTGAACATTCGG
>JAQFXM010003471.1:0-20097 GCA_034693345.1 Entomobrya multifasciata
AGGATGATCAGTCGTTGCTACAGGATGATCAGTCGTTGCTACAGGATGATCAGTCGTTGCTACAGGATGATCAGTCGTTGCTACAGGATGATCAGTCGCCGCTACAGGGTGGTAAGTTGTTAACGCAAAACGATCAGTTGCTCCTTCGTGTTGTTCAGTGGCTGATGTTGAGTGCTCTGTGAATGCTTCAGGTTGTCCAGTTTCTCCTACGGGATGTCCTATTTCTGCAACAAATTGCTTTGCAGCTGCTATTGAATGTTCCGCTGCTGCTATAGGATTTCCGGTTTCTGCTATTGGATGCCCTGCTGCTGCTAGAGGATTTTGCGTCACTGCTAGATGTTCTGTAGCTGCCGATTGATGTTCCTTAACTGCTAATGGATGTTCGGTTGCGGCAACGAATATCTCTGTGGCTACAACTGGATGATCTGTGGTTGCAACTGGAGGCTCTGTGGCTACAACGTGATGATCTGTGGCTGCAACTGGAGGCTCTGTGGCTACAACTGGATGCTCTGTGAGTGCAATAGGATGATCTGTGGCTACAACTGGATGCTCTGTAGCTACAACTTGGTCCTCTGCGTCCGCAACACGATGAACTAATCCAGCGACCGGATGTTCATTTATCATCTTTTCATTTTCTTCTGCTGCACCTGCATGCTCTGTCGCAGAAGCTTCAACGGGCTGCAATGTTATTGAAATGACATGGTCAGTTGCTAAATCTGGGTTTTCAGTGGCTGCTCCCGGATGTTTTGGAACATGTTGGTAAATATCATTTGCCAGCATTTCTAGAGGTTCAGTTGGTAGCAAATCCAATGTCATAGCGGATGAGATTTCCTGGTGTTCAGTCGTAGATGGAGCTGCCCAATCAGTTGGCGTTACTAATAGGTCGTTACCTGGCTTTTTGGGTTCTTTAGGTACTCCATCAGGTTGTGTTCTTGCTGGTTTGTAAATATCATTTGCCAACATTTCTTGTGGTTCAGTTGGTAAAAGTCCTAAAGCTGATGAGACATCTTGATGTTCAGTCGTTGATGGAACTACCGTCTCAACTAATGGCTTTGTTGGGTTTGATATTGGCGTGAGTGGATGGTCTGCAGCTGCCACTGGAATTTGTGCTGTTCCGTCGGGTTGCTTTATGACTGGTTGATAGATATCATTTGCAAGCATGTCTGGTGGTTCAGTTGGTAGCAACTCTTTTTCTTTCACTGGCAAATTTAGTGCTGCTAAATTAGTTGGCGGTACTCCTGGGTTTATATCGGATGCCACTTGTTGTTCTGTTGTTACGCCTAAATATTTTGGTTCGGATAGGTAAATATCATTTGCAACCATTTCTGGTGGTAATGTTGGTGAAAACTCTGATGTTATTATTGGTGAAACATTTGGTTGCTCATTTGGTGATGTTTCAGAGATTTCAGTTGATAGCAATGCTAGGTTCGTAGTAAGTGTTAGTGGTTGGTGTGTAGCTACCACTGGCTGTTCTTTAACTACGTCTGGTACTTTTGTGACTGGTTGATAAATATCATTTGCAATCATTTCTGGTGGTTCAGTTGGTAGCAAGTCTTGTCCTTTTCCTGATGAATGTTTTTGAAGTTCATAAGGTGATATTGGTGCCTCATTTGTTGCCGGTACAGCTAAGTTTATTTTTGACGTTACTGGTTGTTCTCTTGCTGCTACAGTTTGTTCTGTTATAAATTCTGAATATTTTGGTCCGGATTGGTATATATCATTTGCCACCATTTCTGGGGGTAATGTTGGTGAATACTCTGTGGTTGATATTGCTGTAGTTTCACTAAGTTGCTTTGTTGGGGCTGTCGTTGATGCTCCACTTGGTGACAATACCGGTGAATTATTTTGTGGTTTAGCGAATGTAGTCGAGTGCGTAGTTGTTGGCACCGTTGGTGCTTCAGTGGGGTTTTTTACTGAAGTCTCTTTAGAGAATACTGCTGGACGTTCGGTCAGACCTCCAGGATGCTTAGTAGCGGTTGATTCTGATAATGTCATGGTTCCACTAGACGAGGGAGAAGGTGGTAGTGGGGGGTACTTAGAACGTCCAGGTTTGAATGGGCACCTACCTTGTGTACAAGTTCGGGAATTTTCTGACGGGTAAAATCTACGTGTCACATCACATCTGTAATTTCTAAATCTGTAGTCTGAAGCTGAGTACTTTTTGCAAAAATATCCATGTTCACTACAATGGAAAAAGAGTTTTTATGACTTCACATTGGTCCATTTTGTTAAAAGAATATAGAATATAGAAATATAGAAATATATATTACCATGGATTTTTACTGTCATGAAAAATTTCATCCACTTTGCTGCATGTGTAGTTTTTGTAACTTATGTCAAGGTACTGAATCGAATTCACAAACCCTACAGTAAAGGCAAGTGCAATACCAATCTGAAATTAAATGTAACAGTAATGAAAATCTAATCGATTGATATAATATTACTTCCACAAATAATATTTTACCACTTGAAAGGAATTCATGACCGCGAAACGTCAGGCTAAAAATTTCCAGCACTTCGCATTTCTACTTACTACACACAGAAAACAAAAAATTATACAACTGGGTAAGTTTTTTTAAATGCATCAATGACTTTAATATTTATATATTCATATTAAATTTTAGTCGAGATAGTTACCTTGCTTACTTTTGTCTGCGACGCTTACGTAAATCACAATGGTGCAAATTTTAACTACGTAATATTAAACTGATTAAACACATGTAAACAATGAGTCGTTTTATGCTACAAGTTGCAATAAATATTTAATAGCTAGTAAAATTTGTTGGATTATCAATTCTGCAGGACAATAGTATGTATTAAAACCGTACATTTTATTTTTCAGGGTTTTAGGAGTTATGCTATTTCATTGAAGTTATGTCCGTACCAATGTTCTTATCTGACCTTATTTAACCGTTTTGTAACAATAAAAATTTATTTTCAACATTTGGCAAACAAAACCATTAAGTTTTTCAAGTGGATTAATAAATAATAGATTATCAATGTTTTCAAATCAATTATCAAAAAATATTATTTTCCCAATATCCATATGTCTATGAAGATATTTAAATATTTCAATTCTTTGTTTGAATATTTTGACCATAGGTGATCTAAATTTCTTTGGTAGATATTAAGTAGAATCTTGGCAAAAGTTCGTTTATTGTTTTTACACAAGAATTCTACTACAATGGTTACATTCATATTGTGTTGACAAACTGGAACCAAATAATAAACAAAATTGGCTTCCAGAAGAAACGCGACTTATTTCATTTAAATTAATTTTATTTATTTCACTTTTGGAGAAAGAGGAACGTTGTTAGTAATAATGTGACTGATCTCTCCTAACTGGTCTTGCCATAAATTTTGAAATTGGCCAAATTTATTTCATGAGTCATGCAACGTATAGATTAGTAAATGATGCAAGTTCATTTTATTAAATGATTTTAGTTTGGTAAATCGCGAACCATTTGCTTTTAAATGTCACTGCTTTAAAAAATACACTCAGCGGTAATAATATTTGATATGGAATTATTTACTCAATTGGCTGACACCAAAATTATCAATTGACTTGATGAAACAGATTAAACTGTATATTTAAATTAAACTCAATGCATAATTGTTTCCATAAATTTTGTTTGGTTAAGTTGGGTCACGTCCTGTACATTAAGGTTGGTCGTGTATCTGAATGGAGGTCAATCACAACTTAAATACATGTATGTATATTGCTGAACTTTATTACATATTACTAATACCGGAAAGCATATATGTATGGTTTCATTGAGATGGCGAAACAATTAGACATTAGGATAAAGATTTATAGCTCATTTAGTCTCAGCTTGGAATGACCACCTATAATATAATTAATTTTGTGTATGAGGAAGTTTGGCAACGTTTCACATTCATGAAGCACACCAACGATTGTTGTCTTTTGTAAACGTCAACAAGATTTTAATTCAACGTATGCTTAAATATATGAATAAAAATTAGGATATTGATATTGTTCATTTTTTGCACCAGAAGTTGGGCTGGGAAAAGCAAATAAAAAATTACATTATTCGATGATACAAAATATCACGCAGGGAGATTCCTACACAAATAATCGATGCTGTAAATGAGGCCAAAATGGTTTAAGTAATTAAAATATAATTACTACAACTATATCGGTTAAAAAACGATTCACGCATTAGGAAACACGACTTTCACAAACAAGGTTGTGATAAACTACTGAATGAACTTCAAAAAAACCAATTAATTTTTTCGTTTATGCAAGTAACCAATTTAAAAAAGGTCACACTGATAGTCACCAACTATAACAACATGCTCGATTTGAATAAAGTGAACACGGATTACTAGGTGGAATTTCTTACAAACAAACCATTTACAAATTTATTCTACAGCAATAAAAATAAACAAAAAAACAATATTGTTAACGACGCGAAAATGTTAAAGAAAAAGTATATTCCAAAATATTTACTTGATAAGATTTTGGGTGTTGACAGTAAATATAAGGTCGACTCAACTTGAAACGCAGTTCTGTGGAGAACACTTTAGTGCAGGAATGACAAATGTTTTAGAGTCGTGTAGGCACACGATCAGCGTTAAAAAGCAATCAATTGAGTATTTTAGGAACTACATAGTTTCAATTTTCCCGCTGACATGTTTTATGTTTCTACAAACTATTATATCTTACTGGTTCTGGTGTACCACTTGGGTTCAGTCTAATTCTTTTAAGCCATTGTAGTTTCGTGTTTTCGTGTTGATCTGAAATGAGAGCTGATAACTGCAGACGACTTTGCTTTCTGTGTTAACTATCTTTCTTCGGAACTCTCGCTAGCATCATCGCAATGGTCCTTAAACTGCAATATAAAGAGAGTTGAACTGTTTAACAAAACTTTGCTGACAAAATTTGCACTATAAAAAGTTTCACTTTTCAAAAAACTATTCACCCATTGATGTATATCTGGCAGCCATATACATTCCCATGATGTTTTGCAGTTAGACTCATTTTTAACCAAGGAATGTTCCTTAATACCTACTGCCAGCTTTTGACATGCTTCATCTGTAATTTTAAACGGTTATTTAAATAAAAGTTAAATATTAAATTTTAAACGTAGTTTTGATACGAAATAAGGTCTAACTTTCAGAACTGTGTGGTTCTGGTTTTTCCGTAGGTGAACTCACAGAAAACACAGCATAGGTGAGTAAAAGAGTAACCTAATATAAAATATGTTATTATTTATAAACTTAACGAAGGCCACAAAAATTGTACTCAAACCACATTTATGTTTTACCAATGGAAAGGAAATCATGACAACAAAACCGTCAGACCGAATTTAATTAGCAGTACGGATATAAATATTAAGTAAACATGGAACAATATAATATCCTGCCATACTAGAATATTTGTGACTAAACAGACATGCTCAATTGTGTTCATGATGCTTTTGTACAAAATATAATGATCAATATTATTAGATACATATAAAGATAACTTATATGAGAAACAATGAGTAATTTCTGTAATGAATGGATATGAAAATGTAGCAGTGAAATGTGATGGTTTATGCATTTTAAGGCAATTCGCTTTTGATAGGCTGTCGAGCAGCAAATTATGCAAAGCTCTTACATCTAATGAAGCTAGACCGACGTATAGATCTCCCGATTTTTTCTTTGTACATTTTCTACAAATATTTATGAGTTGTTGCAGATTATGGGAGTCCGATCACGGTACATTGCTCTCTGATTGTGAGAGCAAAAATGGCATTTCGCTCAAGTCGGCCCTTCGCTGTTTTGCTGATTTTTGTTTGTAAAACTTTCTTCTGGCTTGCAATAAGCAATAAACCTATCATAACAAACAATACGTACATCATCTTACTACATCAAATCCAAAACCGTTACAGGCGATTAGCTAACATTGCACTTTGCTAACATGTAAAATTTGCTAACAATACATTTTGCCAACACGGCGATTTGCTAACAAAGCAACTTGCCAACACGGCTATTTGCTAACATTGAAACTTGCTAACATTACTATTTGCCAACATTCCAGTTGCTAACACTGCAACTTGCCAACAGTGCAAAATGCCAACAACGCAGTTCTGAAAAATGAGTTATTCAATTAAAACGAGCAGGTTTGGTTAGGTTAGGTTATGGAATAAAATCAAAGAATTGTGTACCGGGACCTGAAAACTTTTGTGCAGTTGTGCAAAACGAGTTATTCTATTATAACAAGCAGGTTAGGTTTGGTTAGGTTTTAAATCTACAGAAAAGTGTACAGGGACCTGAAAACTTTTGTACAGTTTTGATAAATGAGTTATTCTATTCTAACAGGCAGGTTAGGTTTGATTAGGTTTTAAATCTACAGAAAAGTATACAGGGACCTAAAAAATTGTGTACAGTTTTGATATAATGAGTTATTCTCTTATAACGAGCAGGTTAGGTTAGGTTTTAAAATTACAGAATTGTGTACAGGAAAGAGGGAATAGGGTGGGTGAAGGCGCACCATATTACTTATGGAAATCATACCATATTTGATCGTTTTCTCTGAAATGGTTAGATATTGCAGTCTGATTTCTTCGGAATCGGAATCAGCATGTCAAATACTATCCAATTACATATCATATTTTATAAAATTCCATTTTTCGTGATTAATCATTTGTTCCTTAAATTATCACAAGAATTCGATTGTCTAAAACTGAATTTTAAAAGCCCTTAGCGATCAGCAAGTCATCGTCCAGACAGGCAAAGGGGCTTCAGGAAGTTCATGTAAGCTATTTGATAAATAATATTAGGTACCCGGTAGTAGACTGCACTGTTAGCATTTTGCATTGTTGGCAAGTTGCAGTGTTAGCAACTGGAATGCTGGCAAATAGTAATGTTAGCAAGTTTCAATGTTAGCAAATAGCCGTGTTGGCAAGTTGCTTTGTTAGCAAATCGCCGTGTTGGCAAAATGTATTGTTAGCAAATTTTACATGTTAGCAAAGTGCAATGTTAGCTAATCGCCGTGACACAGTTGGCCTAGTTGGCGTTTATGGTATGGCAGCAAAAGTGCATACAAACAACGAAAAGATCAGATGTGTGATCATGCAAAATTCTCAGTTACAAATGAATCGTTGGTTTAAAAGGTTTCACAAATCTTGCCCACCGTTGAAAGTCTCCATGTTTCATAATAACTTTTTCGAGAAACTTACACCTTTGAGGCTGCAAGAGTATTGTATCGATAAAGTAATAACGTTATTGTTGACTTAAACTGTGGAACTATCACTCAGGCTCAATTTATTATGGGTTTGTCAGGTATTTATGCAAAATGTTATCATCTCATTAAAATTTACCTAACAAATAATGTAAAATTCCGTGCTTTCCGAATCGAGTCTTTACAGTCGAATTTTTATGCATAACATTGTACTTAAACTATAATTGTTTAAATGTTTTACATTATGTTTACATAATATATATTAGCGACTCAATTTTCATAGCAGTATTTTTACCGGATAAATTCTTACTTTATTATGTCACCTTTACCTAAAGTAACACATATGATTCGTGATATACTCTGCGATAACTTTCCGTTTCTCTTCAGCTGTACGGTTTGATCAGTATGAAAACCAAGGTGTAAAAGGCATATAAACAGGTAGTGCAAATAGAGTACACGTTTTTCAAAACAGCAAAAAATTTCTTAGTTACCAAAAAGGCGAATTATATTTCACCCATTTCATGTATGAAAAATTACGTGAGCAAAATGTAGTAGCATTTCTAAAGAAACTATGCTAGCTCGAGTTGACGTAGCATAGCAATCTGATGTTATGCTGTGTTGTCGTGTACTACATCTGTTTGAGTAATTTTTTAGATTTGTCGAATGAAATGTAATTAAGGACCATTTAACAAAGGAAGCGGTCCAGAGAAAAAAAGTTGTCTATTTTCAGTTTTTGCTTCTATTTGGGCTACGTATTCATGCCGTGTTATATGAAAAATCCATGGTGATTCTGTCCTGTCTACTCCGTTGATGAAAACTTTCGACTTGGGTCTTGACCTACTGAGCTAAATGTGAATGAACGTTTTGTTTGGACATGAGAAATATGAGTAAAATCTGGGAATGCGTTTTTGAGTTAGCATGCCAACTGAACAGTGTCGACCTAAATTCATCAATACTTTTACTATTTATTTCAGTAATTGATATTTTTCAATGTTATATCATTTAAACCAAAATTTAAAAAATTGGTTAAAATTTAAATTATTAACAAGACTTCATTGCACCTATTACTTAATTATTTCAATAGAAGACTTAATAATAATTAAATAATTACACTTGTATTCTATGATCATTTAAAATAAATTTAACCCATGTGCAATCTTTGACAATTAAAACTTTTCTTATCGTTTTTACAATTTTTTATGATTCTAAATCAGTTTATTCATTCTTTTTAACTATGGCTCTTTGACTCCTATTGTTTAGCTCAGTACGTGCAAGTTCCTGATAACAAGTTGTGTACAGTTCCAATTGAGGTACTCCTGGAAAATTTATATTAAAATCTCGAATCGTCTGTTCGAAAACTTCCCTCACATAGTGTAATTTGGAATGACAAACAGTAGGAAACAAATGATGAAGGGGATGATGACCAAATGTTACTATGGTGACGAATAAGTTATTGAAAAAGTTTTCTGCACGGTCTTTTGTAGCGTCTAGTTGTCCAATTCTAAAATAAGTAAAATCCCAAAATTTAACAAAAAACGCTATAAATTTATAAATGAATTTAAAACTATTCAAATTTAATTAGTCTTTTTACCCAAAATCGGGATCCTCTAAAGGCTCATCTCCATCAACAAAACAGGTAGTATGATGATGACTCGCTGTTGCCCCAATAGTTAACATGGTAAACGAACATGTAGTATGCATCACAACCCAAACCAATAATCCAGTCAAAAGCTCATCAGCAACTGCCATTAAAACTGCAAGCTCCACAAAAACTAGAAAATATTCCGGACGAATGCTCTTGGTTCCTTTAGCAACGTAATAGAATCGCTTGACAATATCAATCCAAAAGGCAGCTGCATAAGTAAAGTGACTGTAGTACATAGAAAAGTGAATTTGAAGCCAGTGTTTTGGTCGATTTGGTAAAAATTGGAATGTTGGGTACAGTGAAAGTTCGATATCCTGTAATTAAAATAAAAAACCAAAACGTTCTAATTAAATATTAATTTATAATTAAAGTTTTGCCATTTTAAAAAATTTTCATACCATTAATGTATTCGGATACATGTGATGACTGAAAGCATGAGTAATTTTCCAATCGTAATTCGAATTCAAACTCAAGTCGAAATAAAATCGTCTCCAGTTTTCCCTCAAATGGAAAAAGTTATGAGCAGCTATAGTCGAACAAGCCAAAAATATTCCGGATAGTACAGCAATCCACATTGAATTCCACATTGCCCCAAGAACACTCAACGCCAGAAATGTGACAACCAACATATCCTGTATAGCCAATAAAGTGAGAGTAGGTCCAGTTCCAACCTTTTTGAAAATCGGTTCCACTCTCCTTTTCAAGGTCATGTAGAATCCATCCGATTTAAATGTAAATGGTGCGATTCTGGGAGAAGTGGCATCTTTGACATAATAGTTTGCTAACATTTTCTCCACAGTTTTTGTATTGATTGCGTGAGAAACGACAAATTGTTCGGTGATATCAGTGCCTTGTGACATGATAAGCCATTCGCTACCCCCGGGGTGATTTGGGATGAATGGGGTGAGATCATAAAGCTTATCAAAGACACGCCAGAGATTACCAATGTCATCATCTATTTTCTTACCTGTTAAAAATATTCAGAAAAAAAGTGTTGCTAGATTAAATAATTAGTTTCATTTAAAAATATATATTTCATTACTAAGCTTACTTACATTTCAACCAATCCTCAGCATTTCTAAAGGAAACATCTCGATTTGTTGGATACTTCCAAATACCCGGGTAACTGCTAGCTGGTTGACCTTCTGATCCGATTCCCGATATATTCAATTTGGCATTCTCAAATTCCTCTTCAATTTCAGGTGGTACTGGTGTGGAAGCAGTATTGGGTGGCATGGTATCAAAATATTCACAAAATTCACTAAAAAAAGAAAATGTTAAATATGTAGATACTTATTTATGTATGCCACGAAGATACTGATATTTATTAACTGAATCTTGACTTAAAAAGCAAGCCGCTTTAAATACGCAACTGTACAAATCAAACGATAATTAATGTTGTAACGTTAGTTTAGTTGGTAATCATTTATAAAGTAAATGAGTTTATAGTTTATCAACTTTGTCGCCTTTTTTCTCAATGCTATAAAATACGTGCATAGGTATGTATACATATATCGGAAGTTGCACTTATTAAGAAACAACTTAAATGCACTCCCACACAATATTTGCTGTAATATCTTATCGATATGTGTACACAGCCATGCATTTTACTTTTTTCATTACATAATCATAATATTTATCTAATAAAATACCTAACTTTACCATCACATATATTCTAAACAAGGTGGTGTTAGGTCATTTTTGTATCGACACAAATATTCTCATTTTAATGTCTCGTTTTATCAATAACGAATTATGCTCGCCGACTCGGTCATTATAGTTCATCGCCTTTCTCCAACTAGTCAAGACACTAGGCTCCACAGATAAGAGAATCGTTTTGATAATATGTTAAGATTAAAACTTTTACGGGTATGAATATGTCAATGTATCAATTTAATTATGCATTAAGGTGACACAAACAACGCAATTAGTGTGATAAATTGGTCGATCATTACAAAAAGGTTAATATTTTTATCTCAGTTGTTTTGGAGTTTTTCCGTCAGGAAAATGGCAAATGACTTTTAAATCAATACGAATCCAGTTTTTACTACTTATTTCTGAAAGAAATGTTTATTTTTACAGGCTTAATGTTTAAGTTAAACTTATTATTCTTAGATATCGAAAATGCAATAAAACATTATTATGTAATTCGATCTTTATTGAACTTGAAAGAACGTTACTCAATTTTTTTGCTGGTGACCCTTCTATTCGGCTCTGTCCTGGCCAGTTCCTGGTAACACGTAACGTACAGTTCTGATTGAGGAATTCCTGGAAAATCTATTTTAAAGTCTCGAATAGTCTGTTCGAAAACTTCCTTTACATATGGCAGTTTAGAGTGGCAAACAGTAGGAAACATATGATGAAGTGGATGATGACCGAATGTCACTAAAGTGATGAATATGTTATTGAAAAAGTTTTCTGCTCGGTCTTTTGTAGCGTCTAATTGTCCAATTCTTTAAAACATACAAAAAATGAATTCGAAATTAAATAAAACTTCAAAATATTCTAATAAAAAACTATTTATTATAAAATTTTACCCAAAATCGGGATCCTCTAAAGGCTCATCTCCATCAACAAAGCATGTAGTATGATGATGACTTGCTGTAGCCCCAATAGTAAGTAAGGTAAACGAACAAGCTGTATGCATAACAGCCCATGTCCATAAACCAGTCATAGGATTCTCTGCAACTGCCATGTAAAGTGCTAGGACCAAAAACGGTAGAGAATTTTCGGGACGAAAGCTCTTTTCTTTTTTGATGAGAACGTGATAAAATCTCTTGATTAACTCAAGCCAGTGACCAATCACATAAGTAAAGTGACTATAGTACAGGGAGAAGTGTCGTTGGATCCAATGTTTTGGCCGATTTGGAAGAAATTGGAATGTTGGGTAGAGTATCAATTCGATATCCTGTTTAAAACAACAAAAATAGTTCATATTTAAAAACGAATCAGAGTTTAGATATATTTATGAAATTAAAATGTCAAATGTTACCAATAAAGTATTTGGAAACATGTGATGACTCATAGCATGAGTTATCCTAAAATCGTAACTACAGTTGAAACTCAAATCGAAATAGTATCTTCGCCAATTTTCTCTCAAATGGAGAAAGTTATGAGCACCAATCGTCGAACAAGATAAAAATATTCCGGAAAGTAAGGCCAACCATAAATTGTTCCAAATTGCCCCAAGTACACCAAATAACAAGAACGTTAGAACCAAACCATCCTGCATAGCCAGTAATGTGAATGTGGGTCCTGTGCCGACCTTTTTGAAAATAGGTTCCACTCTCCTTTTTAAGGTCATGTAGAATCCATCTGATTTGAATGTGAATGGTGCAATTCTGGGAGAAGTGGCATCTTTGACGTAAAAATTTGCTAGCATTTTCTCTACAGTTTTTGTGTTGATTGCATGAGAAACGACGAATTGTTCTGTGATATCGGTGCCTTGTGTCATTGAGAGCCATTCGGGACCTCCGGGATGATTTTGAATGAACTGGGTGAGATCGTATAGCTTATCGAATACACGCCATAAGCTACCAATGTCATCGTCAATCTTTTTGGCTAGTAATTATTCAGATTGTATTTTAATAAGTTTCAAATTACTTAATTACATTAGGCTTATTTTTTACCGTTAAAATAATTATAAACTTACATCGTATCCAGTCGTCAGCACTTCTTGTTGGATCATCCCTATTTGTAGGATATTTCCAAATGCCTGGATATGTACTTGCGGGTTGACCCTTAGGACCGATTCTTAACAAGTTTGTTTTTGGGTCTGCCAAATTTTCAAGCTCATTGTCGATATCTGGCGCTGGAGTAGATGTTGTATTTGGTGGCATGGTAACCTTTTACACTAGGAAACCAAGCTACTTTTCGAAAACTTAACGAAACAAAAATAACATGGAATGGAATTTAGTAATTGTAATATCCTGAGTTAAGGTCTGCATTCAACTGAATCCGAGCTTGTGAATAAGTTCTGTATAAATAGTAAGCTGATAATTTTCAAATGGTGGATAACATTTATTACGATTTAATTAACAAGTACAATAGTATCATCGTTTTACATACTCATGAACCTTCTTAGATATAAATACAAATCAATTTATTATCTTTACAGTTCACTTGCATATATTTTATAAACGACTTTTCAAATACGACCGTTAGTAACCATTACTCATCTATTAATAACACCACCGTTATTAGTGTATTAATAATTTAACATGTAGCATTACTCTAAGCATTTATTATATAATGTTTACAAAAAAAATTGATAAAATTTTATACATCAAAAGCTTTCATATAAGGGTTGACTTTATTTCATGAAAAAATACGGCTGGCCATATGAAAATAATATACAAATATTTAGTTCCTTTTCTAATGCAGTTCAAATAAATCTGAAAAATTTAAACAGACAAGTATTTTATCTTGAAGCAACCTTAAAATGCAATGTTTACACTTAAGTTGAATTTATTTTAACTTGCTATACATATAATGCTTATATTACTGTTTTATGTCATCAAAATGTAATTATGTAAAACTGGTTTTTTGACAAAAATCTGTTGGCCGGTTGAAGTTAAAACGACTGAGCATTTTTTCAACCAAATATATTCAGCTTAAAGTAATAACACAACAAATCATTAATTAAGATTTCATATCTAAACCTGAATATTACAGTGTGCTCTCCTCGTGGTCATTCCAGTTTATCATAATTTGTCGCCCAAGACAGTCCACAGAGATCACCAGAGAGAAGGCTCCAGTAGATATTTTTATCTTTATTTACTCGGATAAAAAAGTGCTTGCTGTATAATAAATGTATATAAAATATATAAAACAAACATTAATTTTAAAATACAAGGAATCTATTTAGTTTCAAATTATTTATCGTTTACATTTTCAATATAGTGCAATTTTATCAACAAATTTGTGTAACGACTCATTAACAATTACATACTTTAGTCGTGTAAATTTTTCAATTAAATCAATAAAAAGGTGAACTATTCACGACTTCCTTTTTGGAAAAATTCCATTACAGCACAAAAGTGTAAAAATTTTAAACCAGTTTTTACTGAAAAAAATTGCCAATAAAATAAATAATTTTTTGTAAGTTTACATAACCAAACAAATATTATTTTGTCGTTAAGGTACTTTTGTGATAGTTATGGTGGCGTTTTTATAAAATTATCTATTTTGATGGCTTAAAATTACGTTTTGACTTAATAAGCATTTATTCGAGATTAACAAGAAAATAAAAGTAAACATTTGAATTTTTATTTATTAAATACAGTAGACTATGAAAGTATTGCATTAAAGATATTATTTATAAAATTTGTAATTCTTTCTGTTTAATTTTTTCCAGTTGCTGATTTATAACCAATATGAATCAAACTTCATTACCCAAACAAACCTGCAAAGAAATTCAAGATTGTATGGAATGTTTACCTTACACTTGTCTCTGGTCAAAACAAGGCAACAAATGTTCTCACGTTCCAACAAATGAAAATGAAACTTGGTATTGGCCAGGTACCGATGCTGTTTATTGTTTAAATTTCCCTTATAATGAAACTACCAACAAAAGTATAAGTGACAATTTTAGACATCATGACAACTGGAATAATCCAGTGAGCCTAAGCTTATTACTTCTACTGTCTGTTTTAATAGCAGCAAATATATTATGCGTTGTGTGGAAAGTTTCACAAAAAGTAGTGGCAAAATGGAGACAAATATCCATTTGGAGAGGAGATCAGTTTCCACTTTCCGATAATGATTTTAGGAATACAATTGAAAGGTTCTAAATATTGGTCTTACCTGTATTAAATTATTTGCATTAACATTGATGATAAATCGTTTTATTAAGCTTTAGTCTAAAGTAAAATTTAAACTTTGAAAATATTATGCATGCATAAAAAACGTATAAATTTTATTTTAAAAGAATATTTCATTCTTATTGAGTTATCTTATAAATATCTTCTTTTTTCTGTTTACCAACTTACAAAACTGAATTAGTTATTAACGATTAACCTAACCACAACGTATTTTAAATTAAATGAAAGACAAACATGACAAATGTTGTTGTATAGATGAACATAAACTTTATACATTCTTTGCTAATTTTGATTAAAATTTAAACGTATTTGATGTTCCTTAAGTTAATCTAGTTAAATGGTAACGGCATAAAAATGATTTGTAAACAAAGTAGAAAAATTGTGTTAATTTGTAGAATAAAATATAGTGCAAATACTTAAGAATTATTTTAACAACCAATGTGTAAAAATGTAACAACCAATGAAACTAAATATAATAAACAAGTCCAATATTTTAATTTTGTTGATATTTCAACACGAATTCCATATAATCAACATTTTCACAACTAAAAAGCTCTGTCTACACACGCGAAAAATATACTTGTGTTATTCGTATTTATGTATTTTAGTGATAGATTTTCAATAAGTCCACCTTAATATTTGTAAATATTCGGTTGAAGCTTCTAGAAAGTTTAGTTGAGCTTTACTATTTTTAGTATGTCGTATGTATGATATGAATACACAACACATAAAAAATAAAAATAGTAACCTTAATAGATTCACTACAGAAATAATCAAAGAGTTACATCAGTTCACCCAAAAACGTTTTATCGTCTTTTCGATATCAATGAGTTGGTTAACGATTTAATGAAAAGAGAAAGTTGCGTGACAAGAGGAAATGCAGACAAAAAAACGAACAATGAGTGGGTGGTGTATCGGTCGTATGCAGATGTATTAAATAATCCACAAGCTTCTTATTAAATATTCTGACGTAAATAAAAAATATATATTGATTTTTGATATTTGCAAGTGTTCTACACCAAAAACTTTACTTAATAAATTCGTCTTATAAGTGTATGCGTAAATGAAAACTTATTTTGTTTTTTGGGGAATAACATTACGCCATAATATTTTTTTCTGGAATATTTTAGTCCTCTTACCCAGTATCCTGTTGAGTGTTTCTTGCTATTTTATTAATAATAAATTGGTAAATTTTTTGAATTGACAAAAAAAACATTGATATGAAATTTTACGAACAAGGAAACAGGGTAAGTTTTGAAAAAAATATTAAATCAGTTTTAACTAAATGAATATTAAAATTTTCTTGCTTGTTTGAAAGGGTACGATGCGGGGTCCCCAAAAATTTAACCCGATGGCTTCAAGTATCAAGCTATTTCGAGCCATGAGAGGTTTAAGCACTGATAAAACTGCAATAACTGAAGTACTCGCTTTTCACACTGCTGAGCAGCGAGAGGAATTAAAACAAAAGTATAAACACGTTTACAAAAAGGAACTTGCACAGGTGCTTGAGGAAGAACTGAGCATGAATTATGGAAGGCTTGTGGCTGCTTTAATGATGCAACCTGAGGATTATATTTTGCAGTGTATTCAGAGAACTATAACGCCAGTAAGTAAATTATAATATTAAATTTTTAAGTATAAATATAGTTCATTTAAGATATTCAATGTTTACTTAACTGCGACAAAAAGAAACTTGAATATATATATTTGCAGCAGAAGTCTGGAGCTAAAAAATTGGTTCGACGGTTATCCCAGCTTTTTACTAATGGACTGGGGAAGGATGAGTATGTTTTGGTTGACCTTTTGTGCTTCAAGTCAAATAAGTATTTGGAGGCTCTCAAGGCAGCATACAAAGAGAGTAAGCTAAAAATATATATATTCCGAAAGTAGGGTTGGGTAAATACTTAACATATATTTTTAAATGGTTGGTTAAAACTACAAAAAATTTAATAGTCAGGGTTGGGTAAAAGTGTGCAAGTTTTATAAGCAGGGTTGGGTTAAATATACACATTTAATAAATAGGATTGGGCTAAAGTATGCATATTGTATTAGCAGGCTGGGTAAAAATGCAAATTTTTAAAAAAATAGCGTTGGGTTAAAATATAAATATTTAGTAAGCAAAGTTGGGTAAAAATATACATATGCAGTAAATAGGGTTAGGTTAAAATATGCATAAATTAATTAAGCAGGGTTGTGTAAAACATGCATATTTATTAGGAAGGGTTGGGCAAACCATGTATATTTTGTGATCGGGGTTGGGCAAAACATGCGTACTTAGTAAGCAGTGTTGGGCAAACCATGCATATTTTGTGATCAGGGTTGGGCAAAACATGCGTACTTAGTGAGCAGGGTTGGGCAAAACATGAATATTTAGTTATCAGGGTTGGGCAAAACATGCATATTTGGTAAGCAGGTTTGGACAAAACATGCATATTTGGTAAGCAGGATCGGGCAAAACATGCATATTGATAAAGCAGGGTTGTGTAAAAGCTGGGAAAGTGGAAATATAATTATTATTATTATTATTATAATAATTATCAAATTATTTTTTGTATTTATTCTAGAGTACGGTGAGGAGCTGACGGAAAAGATTGGCGAAGAAGGTAACATGCTACCCCAAGACTTTTGCAATTTAATTCAAGACATGCTCTCTTGTGACCGAGAAGAAGATGAGCCCGTAGACATGGAAAAAGTGAATGAAGACATTGACGACATTTTGGACGATGACATAAAGGAAATTGCTGTGCAAACATTATTTCAAGAAAGAAGCTATCCCCATATTCGCAAAGTTTTTGTGGAGTATCGAAAGAAAACTGGGGAGCTCCTAGACAAATTGATTGAAGACAGTGTCAAGTTTTCGGATGTGGTGAAAGGCGGTTATTTGGCAATTTTTAGTAAAATTAGAAATGAGCATTTGTACTACGCGGAGAGATTGAGAATGGCAATAGATGGGGTTGGTAGGGATGATGATGCGCTGATAAGGATTGTGGTTTTAAGGTCAGAAATTGACTTATTGGATATTATGGACGCTTATAAGGATAAGTATGGGATTGATTTGGGCACTAATGTGCATAACGAGACGAGTGGGGAGTATAGGGAAATGTTGACCAAGATTATTAGGGTTCCTGGGGAAAATGAAGGTGAAATTGTTGGACCGGAGGATGTTAAAATGAATCAGGAGGAAATGGAGGATTTAGAGTTGGATGAAAATAAATTGAAAAAGTTAATGGAAGAGGGGGTGGGAGATGAGGAAGATGATAATGATAAGGATGAGTGAACTAATAGATGGTGTAATTTTGAAGAAAAAAATGTAAATACACTGCAGATAGATAATTTAAATTTAATTGTATCTTAAATTGAATCTTAAATGTGAAATAAATTGAATTAAAACTATAAATGAGTTTTATGACAACTTAATTGTCACCATTTAACTTAATGTACAGTTAAAACTTCATTACAGTTAATTTATGACAAATAAACATTAGGTTAAAATATTAATTTTGGGTTAATTTAAATTATGTATAAATTCCGTAAACCCATTTTTTCATTTAAAAAATATTTAAATGCAAAAATTCTACAATTTTTCTCCCGCCGCGCTGCTCAGCATTTTTAAATGAAAAGAGAAACTTGCCACGAAAAAAACTAAAAAATCCTAATAACCAATCACAATTCACCATTTTCCATATTTTTTTTCTCTCATCATTTCATTTAAAAAAACAAAATTGCACAATAATGCAAAAAGGCAAAAAAAATGCAGTGAAAATGAACAAAGGTCAAACTTGAAAATTTCACTTCGCTCTCAACCAATCATAATTCAGTATTTCGCATTTTCATTTTCTCTCTTTTTTTTCTTTTGTTCAACTGCTTTGCTCTTTGCTCGTCTGCTTGTCTACTCGTGTCTCGCTGGTCGTGTTCGCTCCCGTTTCCTTTCTTCTTCAGCTCAGCTCAGCTCAGTCGGCTCGGCTCCAGTCAGCATCCAGCAAGCAAGGTAGGCAGACAAAAAAGGAGAAGACAGCGAAAAAAAAACGTAGTGCAGCTCAGTCTTGTCGTTCCACTCAATAAACAAAACAGTGCAACAGATGACATCCCTACTTTTTTTAATTAATCCTCTCCAGTTAATTAACTCATTAATTAACCAGTGATTCTCTAAAGATTTTAGTTAATTGTTTAACTTTAATTATTCCATTTTTTTTGTGAAAGTGAAGCTGTCAGTGGTCAACTCAAGCTGTTAAAATTTAACTGTGCTCAGCTCAATCTCAGCTCAGTTCTTAATCTGCTGTGGTGCTCTCCACCAACTAATTAAAAAGTTAATTAAGTGTTTCAGTGTCAAATTTACAAAATAAACTAAGGTAAGCTATTTAAAGTTAATTGATCATTTTAATTATTTGTAATTTACAAAATAAAATTAATAATTAGTAATTTTAACCATTAACTTTTATTTTTTGCAGATATGCCACCGAAAAAAGGAAACCGTACCCCCCGAGGAGGAGACGAGGTAGAACGACGGACATCCTCAAGAAGGGCACCACCTCCATCACCTCCACCAGCAGTGGTCGCCTCATCATCCTCCTCATCAGAATCCCTTCCCCCACCAGCCCAACAACAACCAGAGGCTCAGCCGACCCCCATTTCCCCTCCAAATTCCCAGCAGTCTACCTCCAACAGTCAAGCCTCCTCCTCCTCCTCATCATCCACCTCCTCCCGCTCCACCTCCAACTTTATGGATCCCCTCCTCCTCTCCCCCTCCCTTCCCATAAACGACCTTGTCAAAAGACTCCAATCGGTATCCACCTGCTTCCAATCCCTCAAGCAACAAGACTCCCCATCCGACTACTTTGAACATCTCCCCCTCTGCCACCACCTCACCTCCGACGACTTTTTCAATCATCCCAACCGAGAAATCCGTCTCTACGTCGCTTGCTGCCTTGCCGACATTCTCCGCATTTACGCCCCCGAATCCCCCTTCAAGGATCCCGACCAATTAAAGTCCGTATTCAAGTTCCTCATCACCCAACTCGAAGGTCTAAAAAATCCACAAGATGTCTTCTTCAAAAGGTACTACTACCTATTGGAGAACCTCAGTATGGTCAAGGCCTTCACTATTTGCTTCGACATGGCAGAGGAGGACGCCCAATCCATTTTCATTACTTTGTTTGATCTCATCTTCTCAATAATCAGGTAAACAAAATATTAACCAAACCAATTAAAATGTACATCTATCCAATCAACTAATTTATATTTTAATTTACAGTAATGACCACTCCCCAAAACTGAGATCTGTGGCGCTCGACCTCCTCCAACCAATTGTCTGTGAAGATGACCACGTATCCCCGGACCTTCTCGATGTCATCCTCAAGCATATCCTGGAGCCTGTCAAGTCCACCCGTAAAATGGCTTATCAACTTGCCAAGGACCTTATCGTCAAATGTTCGGATAATTTG
>JAQFXM010003472.1:0-20090 GCA_034693345.1 Entomobrya multifasciata
TCCTTAATAAACTCTTTAGCGTTGCTTATAACACGCTCATCCACTCGCTTCTCAAACACAGCTTGCTCGTAGATCACTTCACAGCAAGCGTCGAACTCATAGTCGTTCCCAAAAGTTTTTTCGCATCTTTGATCATTAATAACTTTTTAACCAATATAATAGACCAAATGAGATCTAGTTTGCAGCATTCTATGGGCAAGAGTCTAACTTAAATACTTGCAGAAGGTTTTTTCTCTAGCTGCTTAACCTTGTGAGTGAGTTCGCATAAGGTATTTTCGTCAACCCCGATTTTTGGCACATTTTTATCATTACATTTTTAGATAGCCATATTTTTCTGGTTAGTGAATCAAATTCCCTGATTTTGGTCTTAAACTAGTCATATTAAACTGGCGCTTGAATTATGACCACTAGTTGGTCTGGGGAGTGGAAGAAATCGTAACGCCAGTGGGTACAATTTTCATCCGAATCTGATTTTGTCAAGTTGCTTTGCAAGAGATGTATAATTTGTAATTTGAGAAATTTTCTTAGCTCATTAAAGGGATAGTCCAAATGGGATTAAAGGGATTCATTATTATATGCCAAACACTGCTCATGGTATGCTTAACATTTTGCAATATTACACTGATCGTAATTATATTATCAGTTTTTAGAATGCCTTATACTTTCTCTGAATTTCGTTGATTTTTACTCGGTTGGACTCATCTATTCTCTTCACTCTCCCGCACACAGATTTCCTCATTAGCGGATCAGTGATACCATTTATTGATTGCCTTAAGACTAGTAGATAATTCACTATAAATACTGTATACTGTTTTTTAAATCGTGCTTCTGGAGAAGCCTTGAACACCTTCAATTACAACCTATTTTCTCCATTGGAGCAATTCATCGTATTTAGTTTATGAGATGTAACTATCAAACCGTAAAACCTAAATGGGAATTATTTAGCGCAATTCTAAAATAGGCTTTTACCTATATAATGCTGTAAATTAGAGCTTATTTGGTTCATTGGTTTAAAAATTATTAGCAATCAAAGATGCGAAAAAAAATTTGGGACCGACTATGTACATAGTATTCACTTATCCTGACAACTGCGGTTTTATGGATGTTCTACTTCTTCCTGTTTTACTCTGTACACCATATTGTACACCTTGATTTCAATCTATCTACCGATTACCCTTGTACATTGGGGTGTACAGACTCATACTTGTTTTACCTTTGATTGAACTGAATTGATTGAATATCAGAATATCTGGAAAAAAAACCATTTACACAAGCGAAAATTGTATGTATTCAATTATTAAAGCATCTGATGGTCTGAGAAAAAATTAAAATACCTTTATCGGTGTCGCTTCGCGACACCAATAAAGGTGTTTTAATTTTTTCCCCTCGCTAAGGTGTACTTTTTCCCCTTCCCCACGAACGTGTATTGTACAGGGTGTACAGGGGGTTTGGCGATCTATGCTGATCTCGTAGGTCTTTAACAAGCAATAGGTAAAAGTTACTGTAAATCATTAGAGATTCAAATGCATAATTATAGGAACAACCATTTTCGGATTGTGTGAAGTTACAATGAATGTCTGAGCGAGGAGGATACAGCCAACGAAATACGTGTTAGTCAGCTCATGACATTAGTCAATTTTTAGTAATTTATCATGTAAGTAAACCTTTTCCATAATCATGCATAATCATATTCATATCGTCCTACTTGCTTCCTAAAACTATAAACTGAATATTAGAATGACGACGAATTGTGTAAAAATTGTATTTCTCGAAACATACTATTTGATATTTCATATTTTGAAACTTCAGTGTATTAGTCTTGTGATAAATTTCTTTCAGTTATAGCTATAATTTATGAATTTAAATTCTAAACCTTGTAATAATCTATACATTATACCTTATGTTTTTCCAATTAGCTTTGTTAAATAAAAATATTCCGACTGTATATTATTCTATTCTGTATTATATTCTAATATTATTCAATCGCGATTGGAGTAACTTTGCCTCTTAATTTGAGCTGGATTTAAAAGCCTGGTTTACATGTTCAATTTAAACATGTACGAATTTATGCACACGAAGTTAAGAAAATATTTGAACAACTTTACGTAAGAACATCTGAGGAAGAAACTAGTCTTTACGTTTGCGTTTGCATCCCAGACGCAATTAGCCCCCTTTTCACACTATATTTTGTCACTGAATTGTGGTAGAGAAGAAAGCTGAATGTACTAAAAGACGGACTAGTAGGAGCTGCAAGAAATGCAATATAGCATGCAAAGATTTAAGACTCATCCAACCATAATCTTTATCGAAATCAGTATGTACGCATAAATGTGTTCTAGCGCTGCGTATGTTGCTTCGGTTATATACACGCATACAGCAGAAGAACCCTCTTCCCTTTCCCCAAATCATTTTCCATATGCAACTACAGCATTTCCGAAATGAAATGCATTTCGTAGTGGTTGGCTGGTTTTCGAGAGTATTTAGCAAATTAAAGCTACCTGTGATCTATGTGTGGTTCGTTAAACTGTGAATAATCACTTAAAGAAACCTAACATTGTGGTGTAGCTTTCTCCAGATGCTTTACTGGGCTTTCAGGGTGAGTTTACAGGTAATTAGGAATGAAGGAGGCTTGCTTTTATCGTCTTCAGAGACGATCAGACGATGTTAGTGTTCATAAAATATACGCGTAACACATGCCGAGAAGACACGAAAGGGGGAAGAGGGGCATACGTTTTTCTTTATTGTGAGCGAAAACCGCTGATGCTGCCGTTTTAAGATAAATTAAACATGAAAAGTAATTTTCATTTTGGAACTCTACACAAATGCATTGCTTGGCGTTGGTTTTTACTTTTGTAATCTTTACTTTTTATATATATTTCAATACAATTTATTAACTTTGCTGCATCGCTTCTGCTAAAGAGTAATTACTAATTTACGAATGTACGAAGTATTATCCTCCTAAATCAAGCAAGAGAACAATATGAAATTGTTTTTTTAAAGAAAAGGAATGCTAGAAAGGAAACATTTATCAGATTGACTCGCTCATGAAATGGGAACGTTGATTGAATGAAGAATCCTGGTCAACTTTACTATTCAATTTTAGACATGCTCTAAAAAGCTTCATGTGTAACATGAAATGTAATTTGCTGCTGAACATGAAATTTGCTGTAAAAGTGCGCATTTGCAGATCATAAAACTAGTTTACTACACCACACCATCGTATCATTGCATTGCTATACAATTCCTTTTATAAAGCAATAACACTTAAATTTGACGTGGTGGTAGAGAAACAAGATACTTTTCTCCAACTAAAACACTGGCAGGGTTGAATTTCATGGAAGGCTATTACCAGTAATCGCTCACATGTGATTACGAGTTATCAAGACAAGTGAAGAACGTAACGTGGGGATGATATAGCAGTCGCCTTTTTTCGAAGAATAAAGTAAAAGTATATTGCATCTTATGCTACTCAACTGACTCCTTTCGGAATTCTGAGTGGAGAGGGATGAAATGCCCTGGGATTCGACCGTGCAAGGGTTGAGCTGAGCTGTTCAGTAGATGAGATCTCATCTCGTCACACTTTTATTGTGAATTTAAACGTGAAACATGAAACATACACAACCACTGCACTGTAAAGTATATAGCAGCACATTGCATTACCATGAAAGTAGTAAGGCAGCCAGCCAAGTTAAGTGGAAATGTATGCCGATGCAAAGTTGTAAGTGGTCGTATATGAAACATTAGAATTTGGTGAAAACGAAAGTGAAAGCAGTATAACTTGTGGAAACTTTACCGTCTATTTTATCTCCCCCTTTTTTGCGTAAATCGCAATACTGAACGTGATCTCAATTCTTGATTTGGTTGGACAAAACACAACTCATCTTAGTCCAGTTAAAGAAGCATTGAAAAAGGGAAAGTGGAAACGCTGGAAAATGTTATTACTCCGCATTCATGCATATATAGTGAAGGTATTTGCGGTTCTCTACTGATCCTATACCTATGGCATTTATGTAATAATAATATTTGGAAAATCAAATCTCACGTAACATTTTTTATCGATGAACTTCATTTCAACTTCATCCAAGAAGTTGTAAACGGTGAATACCATAATATCAAAAGTTTTACTGTTTCTTAACATGTTCGATTTCCCTTTTTGTCAGTTTTTATGATAAAGTATGTATGATATCTTATTGGTGACTTACTTTTTTGGTAAATTTTATGTACATTTGAACATTTGATATGCGTCTCTAATCGTCGTGTAGTAAAAAAAGTTTTCATTCAGCATTGGTTTCCCAATAAATATGATATATGTAGCATGAAATATGTGGTTTACGTTTGGTACTACAATGAAAACATGAGTGACACGTATTTTTAACTCTATTGGGACAGATTTAAATAAAACCATTATTACCTTTTTATTGAGTTTTCATAAGTACGACGCATATTCTTTTGGAATACTAAAATGTTCACACATGTCAGTGGAATAAAAATAATAACTTCGCTACTTCATTCCGAGGTATTCTTCAGAACCAAAACCAATGTTTCCAGTTTAAAGTAAAGTTGTTACTATTCATAATGTATGCAAACGCAAATTTAAAAATATTTTTATTAGTACGAGTTACATGTTTGCACGGTGCACGCCTTTCTTAAGTCGAATGAACGTCCCACTCATCATCCCAAGTAACATACATATTTCACTTGTCACTTCTGTATTCAATTTCCTTGTAGATTACAGTTCTGAAAATTTGAATATTATATTATATACCTTGATTTGATTGTGAAAAACAGATTATCAGTTTACTATAGTTTGTCACAGCATCTTGGAGAAAGTAATGGTATCTATGATAAAATCACAATTTCTCCCAGGATGGCTGTTCGTCTATGCTGGCTGGCTCGTCTCTTTCACATTTCTCAAATCTCTTCATCAGATAAAAATGCTCTTGTGAAGTGTAAGGCTTAGAGTTGAAAGGAGGGTGAAAATATCGTAAACCGTATACTCAAAGCAAAGTCGAAAGAAAGAGCAGTTGGGTGACTGTGTGACTAATTCTTTTAAATTACAATTTCTGGGAATAAAACATGGAAATATTTTTTTAGAAAGGGATTTTGATCTTATCAGAGTTTTTAGTATGTTTTATAACAATAGTAAAAATAAGCCTGCTCATTAATCAAAAATTGCTTTGGACATGTCATTTCGCTGAATTCCCTTGTTTGATCGATTTTAAGATATAGTCCATCAGCCAGAATGAATACCAGGGGAGAAGAATTTTTTCTGTTGTCACCAATTTATTTACGAGGCACTAACCTGATGATGTGGTGTAATTTGATGTCTTGAAAGAAGTATTAGTATTCATTTTTACACAAAACCGATCAGAGAAGGTCTCCCTAAGTAAATAATTATTTTCGGAGGTAGCATATAAAAAGCTTTGACATTTCATAGAATTTCGTACTAGTGAAACATACATACATATTTGCAAGATGTTGGTTTTTTAGTTCGTATTTCAGGTTATCCTAATTTTCAGTGACAGATTGGGGGAAAGGGGCAAATAATAAATACGAACATAAATATAAAGAACATGCATTACTTATTTTCAGTTTTTTAAGTAACATTAGGCTTTTCTTTACGTTTTAGAAATATACATGGTATATTATGCATATGGTTCTGTAGATGAGTTGTGGTTGTAGCTAAACTTCAAACTTGATGGTTATAAGCTAATCTGAGCTCCTTATTGACTGTAACACTACAAGCATGCTTGTTTTGTTGCGTGCATAATGCGAAAATGAGAATCCTGGTGATGATGAGATAAAGGAAAAGGGAAGGAACGTGAAAGAAATTCGTTTTTCTGAAGCATGTAGTACTTACGTATTCCACTCCTCCAGAATAAAAAATGATTGATGACCTGACCATCAACACACTCATTTACACTGGCCCATTATCATGCGTAAATGGATAAGTATGAGCAGGGAGCATAGCATATCATTAGATCAGGAGAAAAAGTAGATGAGGCCAGGGCATGAGAGGAAACTCGAAACTGCATTAGCATAGGAACTGGAAGACACAAACAAGTAGTAAAACCTTAATGCTTGTACACTCTTTAGTCCTTCCAAATCCCCATCATTATTGGTTAACCTTTATACTTGTGTAACTTTCCATGTAGCCAAAAATCTCGTTACATTTTAAGTAAGCAGCATTTCATATCCGGCATTAGTACCAGAAACAGAACAGATTATTAGGTAGAGAAAAGCAACAAAATGTATTTTTTAAATATCTCGTGCATGACTTGTGCTCATGTCAAGTAAATCCAAGAGTTGTCTGTCTGAGAGTTACGAAGAACTCGTCAAAATTCTTCCTATGCTGATTGAAATATTAGAAAACTTAATTTATTTGTTAAATGAAAAGAATAGCTTGCTTACTAATGACTAATGACATTGCTTCACGAGAAAAGGTACAAAGAAAATTTCTAAGCTTTTCCTTGGGTAAAGTTAAAATAAGTGTAATTGCATCGATTTAGCACAATGTGCATTATGTACTTATAGTATCTTGATTTATTTATTTGCCAAAATATCGGTCAAAAGGAGAATGCTGATTTCCTTTAAAAGTACAAGTCTGACATATTTATCAATCATAAATCAGTGAAAATTTAGGTTACGTATTTATGAAATAGAAAAAGATAATACGACTGATAATTAATCATAGAAATTCTCTTAGCGTGCAGCAAATATTAAGCTTGTACACAACATCAAACGCAGAAAGCTTTTGACAGAATCCCAATATTTCCCTTCTTATTTACCCTTCGTATTAAATTTCCTCATCTGCATATCCGTACCTTTATCATCCTTCCTTGTGCGTTTTAAGCCAATTAGTGAGAAAACGTGCACAATTAGGGGGCAAATAACTGAAATAACTGAGGCTGAATTCAGTAGAATCATCTTTGCCACTAACGTTGCACATTATAAAATGTTATAACCGAAGATATGAAAGAGGGTGGGTGGATGTGCATAGTCATTTATTCACACTGACTGACTAAGGCAGAAAAAAATTGAGGAGAAAGACTTGGAGTATAATTGAACAGTTGATGCTACACCACTACTTTTGTATTCTGTCAAACATATACATAATACACAACTACATGGATATAACTTCACAAGCAGGTTAAGCAATAAACTGTGCATTTCGTATTTTATGATATGTTTCTGTTTCGTTGTGTCTTTCTTTATGCCGCTCTCATCGTTCTTCTCATTTTCCCTTTGCTCATTCATTTCCCTTATAAGCGGAATAAGCGTTTTAGTTTATAGTAAATTCATCCTCATTCCAAATTTTGGAAAGCAAAACTATAGCATGTTCTTGAGAAGAGTGGCATGCAAAGCTTTTATTCTATTATGGTGATAAATATTCTTTCATTTCCAGTTTTCCCATCTGCCATCTCCCAGCCTGCCACCATCATCATTTTTGTCATCTTTTGACTCATACATACTTATTTACAAATCCACCACAAACTTAGCATTGTCTACACCATTCACAATAGTATCATGTCAAAATTTTAGTCGCTACAACAAAAGATACGTGAACACATCCTCTTTTTGTGCCATGTATACAAATCAAGTAGAAAGCTCAAAACGAGTTTAAAACAATAGACCTTCATGAAATTATATCTTGTATCTGACTTCTGTCTGCTTGTACAGACTACAGACGACACATCGTAGCAAAAGTGAGAGAAAATAATTTTTGCATTTAAATTTGTCTCATCTCATCAAGCAATATGGCTAGAGTTTACTTATTTTGACAAGGTTGACTGACTCGATAACTATATGTTTTCCTTGTCTGGAAATCCACCATGGTGTGTGCACATTTCTGAATTATGCACTTTATGAGTGAAGGGAGTATAAATAATAAAATCCCTTCTCTCTGCCATAACTCTACCACCACTGCTTCTTCCACTACCACACCGCCACCACTATTCTGTCAGCCGTCATCTTCAGCACAACTTTTTACTTACCCCTTTTCTTTGTGTTTTACAACTTGAACAAGGAAAAAGAGGGAGTTGTGTGGAAATGAAAGGCTAAGGCAAAGTTTACACGCAGTTGTATGGTTTTAACATATCTCTCTCTCCAACTTTGGTCGTTATTAGAGTAAACTTTCCTTTCACACTTGAATATTTCCTTTTCATGATGAACAAATTTAGCTGACTAATTACAGGGTCCTCGTTCGTTTTCCATTCTTGTACAGTTATGCTTACATATCTTTACCGATGATGATCGTGCTACATGTCTGCGCTTCCTCCTGGAAAATTATTTACCCTAATCAACAAGGCATATACACTACACGCATCACTTTCTTTTGACTTCAGCCCCACCGTAAATTTCTGAGTAATCATTTGACGATAGCCCAGGGGAAAGCTGAAAAAATAACTGTTGTCTAAGTGTTGTAAGTTGTAAGAAATTTGGATCTTGTAAGGGTACAACCACGCCAGATTCCTATGGGACACCTAAGGCGTCCATAAGAAAAGAGAGAAAGCTCTGGGCTGTGTCAGAACTGTGATGCAAAGTAGTCAGTTTGTTCGAAGGTGAGCATGTTTCCCTTTTCCTCATTCTTTTCACTAAGGATTTGTTTCTAGTCACCACTAGACCTGTTCCAAGTCCCTGCTCTGTTGCTCGCCTTTTCATGCTCTCCCTTTTTCTTCGCTTACAGCGATTGCGATTCAATGTGAAAGTAACTGCAATATCTGATGTTGCTTTACTACAACACTTCATTTCTCTATTTGTGCCAACTTACGTGCTTGGAACGCGTGTGGTTTGATGATGTGTTCAAGTATGTATATTATTCCCCCGTGTTTCTTTCTCCACATTTACTTGATCGTTTGAGGCTTCCCACTTTAACCAAGTCCGAAGAGACTTATGTGTACCAACGGCAAGGAAGGCAAGCCGTGAGAGATCCTGCAGACCTGGCAAAACAAAATGAACAGCAAGTAAAGTAGTGGGATAAATATGTATGTGTACTTCTCCAATGCATCGTTTGAGATTCCCACTGACAGTTTTAGTGGTTTGTTAGTTAGTAGCAAGCACGTTTCTTGAGTACTTTTCGCATCATCACGATGATGCTCTAGAATATGTTTTTAAGTTACTGAGCAAGCACCAGATCTGGCAGTAGCAATTGTGGTGTGATAGTGGAGAAAGGTGAAGAAGTGGAAACCTCTTCATCTTATTTAGTCAGCAGAGCTGGCTTGGCTGGAAACTGCTATCTACTTTGAAACTCTTGATGAAATAATATGCAATGTTAAATTGAAGTTCATTTCTGCTTGCATGCCAAGAGGATATTTGCCTCCTTAAAAATTCAAAAGTGCATCTGCACAAGTTTTTTGGGGAATGTAAAATATAATATTCCATATTGAGCATACAATACAATAACAATGCAATGTTCATGAGGAAGGTGGCTGGATGATCGAGCGAGCTATTATATAGAAAAGGTGGTTGGCGATGATGATGGTGGTGCCGTGGTTCTCTTTCAGTTCAAACAGGAAGAGCTCTATTGCAACGTAACTAGAATTGGGAAGAGAGCAGGGGAGATGGAGAATAGAAAGTTCCAGCCAGAATATAACCTCGAAGAGAAACGCTTTTTGGTTTGCAAACGTTATATGATGAAAATTTCCTGCTTTTCTAGTCTATTCCCGCAACAACGCACCAAGGAATACAACCCCTTTTTGTTAGCACTTCATGTGAAAGCAAAAAATGGCTTAGGATCACGGAGAAAAAGATGAACCTTAAATTTTTAACAGCATTCTTGCTGCAATGTGTTCGAGTATGAAAGTAATAAATGTAGTTTACAAAGAGGGAAGTATGCTATGGGGGTTGGGGATGAATCTAGTCGTAACAGCTACTCCCACAGTTTCCTTTTTGCATGTATCGTTTTAAAAGGAGAGAAACTCGTGTTAATATCCAATGTTAAATATAAAAGAGATTGCTGAAGTGGTAAAAGTAGTATAGCATGTTCTTGCCCTCTTCATATGCAATAATCATTTATTTTCTACGTTGCTTCGTAGTATTTTCTCTCCCCAGAAAAGTTTGAATTAAGCGTTGCATTTTCGTAAGCAGTTTTCGAATGCACTTTCTATTACTATTATGAAAGTGCATAAGAAAAATCCATGCAATGAAAGGATACATTTTTGTGGAACCATTTTAGAAAGGAAATTTGATGGAAATCAAGATAACTATATGAGTGGTGAAGATGATGGAATACATAAACATAAGCATAAATGCATCGCCGGGTTTCTTTCTGTTTAACTAGGAAAGTGGTTCACGAGATGTTTGGATGTGGATAGCAAAGCAAGTAAGTATACGATGGCCTTTTTGTCGCTCAAAAATATCAATGAATACAAAGTGCAGTGGGGCTGGAAACCGGAACGGGAAAAATCAACTTTAATGATCCTTGATTATGATTCCTCTCTCCATTAAAAAAAAGGCAAGTGCACGCACCACTTGTCAACACGAAAAAAATCCTCACGTTTTGCTTTCATTCTTTCTTATCTTCACTCAGTTTATAACGAGAAACGTCCACAAATTTCATAAAAATCATTAATTTATTATTACTAATGGTATTGAAACTAATTCTGTTTCAAAAAATCTTCTATCGTATTGCGTGAAAGACTCATATTATTCTTTAATAGTACAATCATTACCCAAAAATGTATTATTATCTGGAATACACAAACATGCAACAACGATTAAATTTGTAGTGTGCTAAGTTGTAAGATTAAAAAATTGTATCTTTATATTCGTGTTCAATTTTCAACATTTAACTACTATAATTTTGCTTCGCCCAGAAAAACAGTTTTTCACTCGAATAGTCATGTATGCATTAAAAGGAGAAAAATGTGTTTTTATGTGTGGTGGGTTTACGTGCTCGACTGCAGTTCTCTTTTTATAGTACCTGCCTTCCTCAAAATCACGTCCTGAAACACAGGAAATGAAAAAACAACAAGATAGCCTTCACTCTTTTGAGGGTTACTCGAATCATAAATTCCCATTTGATTTATGGGCATGACAGAAGCACAAAAGTTAGAATCGTTTTATATGCTACTCTCCAAAAAACACTTGCATTAAAGCAGTAGTACAAAATGACAGTCCCTGTTGATAGCAAAATAGGAAAACAAATGTACCTTCTGAAGCACACAACTCAAGAAAACATAAAAACTTGTTACTAGAAACAAAAAGGCAAAACGAGAAAATAAGTGAGCATTTCTCTTGTAGTGACTTGCCATTGAATACACCAGAGTAGCATTTTAAGTACTTTTGCAGCTTCCAGTTCGAGAACTGAGAAAATGAATGTTAACGTGTATATAATATTAACTGGAATCAAAAATGTATTTACGAACTACGTTAACGCTAGCACTATTATTATATTACATTATGGTCATAGTGCAGACACAACAAAGTCGTTTAGAACGCAGAAGAAAGCCCTTTTTTGGCTTCATCTTGGGAAATTTTACATGAAAAAAATGGGAGTGTCAAAAGAAAGATCAAAATTAAGTAGACCGTGACGAGGAATTAAACGTGGTAATCATGTTGATTACTTGCTCCCTCTTAACTATACACAAGCGGGTGAGACATTCACATCTTGTGGACGAATGAGAGGAAGCGAGGAAAAGAGGTGTTATTGTTTCGAAGATGAGGAGAAAGAAGGATGTGATGGCTGGCCGTGGGAAAGCTCACAGCTTGACCTCACATTAACTTGCCACAAAACAAGGAACCGCTGACAGATAAAGAAAAAATGCTATTAAGGAATAAAAATGTGATTGTGAAGCGAAGTGAAGAGAATGTTTTTTGTGGTTAATGCTCAGTGCGCTTCGGATATCACTAACCGCAACTTACTCTGCTGTACATTAACTTTATTTTACTTTCTCCACGTAAAGATGCTGTGTATGTTTCGGAGAAAGAGTAATATGTTAGAAATTCTGGATGCATTACGTAAAACTAAAAGCTTTTAATTCGATATACGTTGGTATTATATCAAAATGCACACAATTTTGCTTAGTCTTAAGTACATTAATCATAAAGAAAAAAGAGCAATGGAAGGAAAGAAAGGGTAAAGGGACACAATCTTTCTCCCTTCAAAGACATTATTGTTTCCACTTGCTTGCTTTATAATAAGTTGAAAAATATTATTTTTATTCACACAATTGCAGACAAAATTCAATTTAGAAATACCTAACTACATTATATGCTATAGCCTAGTTGTTCATTTTTTGAAAAATATGAATGAATTATTTCACATCATAGTTATTTGTAAGTATTGTATGTTGTATTAATGTATCATGTCGTTAAAATTTAAACCATTGTTTACCTACCGTCTCCCTTCTTTTATTAAAACAGACAAAATAAAGAATTAATAGATTTTTGCGGTTATACAACTGCTTTGTTTGTTTTTATTTCCATCCCAAAGTATCCATTAATTTGTTGAATGATGATGGTTTACTTACTTTACTGACCAAATAACATCATTAGTGATATTCTCGGAATATCAGTCTTCGTTTGTACAAGAGTGGATGCTTCCGTTTTCTATTATAGAATTTTCATTCACTTTTTGCTTTAGGCGTAGGCGTAGCATGTTTGACATGACTACAAACAATGCGATAACTATATTATCGCAATGTGTACGTACACTCATTGTAAATTCATTAGACTTTGTGTGCTTCACTGTTATACCTATGCATATCCATTTATTCATAAGATAAAATAGCTGCCAAGAGATTTTTTTACAGTTTCAAATAACAAAATGCTATTCTCATCTTCCTACAACACATATTATGTATGTACCTTTTATAATGACGATGAGATTCAAACCATTACTTCATAACGTAGTCTTGTTATATTGTATTAACATACATATAACCTCTTGAGAATGTAAACTCAATAGCTGGAATTGAGTTTGTGATTGAAAATTCTATAAAATTTTGAACACCAACCTAGTACACATTATAGAACACCGTAATATTAAGAGTGCCTCCTCCACACAACCCGCAAGTGAACTATGATGAAAAATACCACACAGCAATTTCAAGCGTTGGCTTCACTTAATAGAATATTTAACAATGTGTGAATTGAATATAACACTCATGTACATACAACGCATAATATTAAATGCCTTCAGGCAAATATGGCAAGTTTACCAAAAATTCATTTCCAGAAAATCGACAGAATTATAATGGCATTGGAGCAAAAATGTACACAGTTACCATTAAAAGGATCGTTTCTTTGATTCTTTTTCTGCCATGTACGTCAACTGCTATTATATTAATGCTGAAATTAAATTCAACGATTATGGTTACGGTTATGTTTCAATTTGACTGTTTAGCTATGTATGTTTATTCTTTGAAGCATAAAAACTGTGTGGCAATGAGGAGATGTAGTGTAAAAACGGTACATGCAATACACTACGAAACGTAGCTTAAATGATTTCGCAATACAAAGTTCCAATCAAAATCATTGATTGTTTACACACTAGCACCGCTTTATGATCAGCTTAAATATGTAGATACGCACTAAAAAAAACTCCCATACTTTTTATGTTTCCTATCCAAGGTCTCAAGTCTCAAAGGATGTATGTGTGTGAACTATCTTATCATTTTTTATCGTTCGCTCAAAATCCTTGAATTTTCATCTAGCACCAATCATCACTACAAAATGATATCAATGGATCTTCATACTAGCTCTGGTATCTCTACCAAGATCTCACTTTCTTTCTTATTTCGGGAAAATAAGCGCTTTGCAAAAAAAAAGATTTATTTTATATCACGTAAAGTGATGAGATTTACATTCTTCTGCAGTAAAAGCGAAAATACCTTGACGCGTCTTTCATGCGAGAGTCAGTGAGTACTTTTTCTGTCAAGTATCCTATTTCATCTCCGGTGATCATTTACTTGCTTTTATGAAAGCCGTTCATACCTAAAATATGATTTTGCCACTGTACTTATACTTTTTACACTCCAGGACGTGTTCAAATAACACCATTTGTATTATCTTTAGCACTTTCACTTCAACATGTTGAACTGCCGTGTGTATGAGATAAACTACATTTTTTGAAGCTTGGTAAAACATGGCTGCGTAGCAGATATTGTTGAAAGGAAAAGTGATTGCGGTAAATAGACTTGGCAAATACGTACATCAGCACTACACGTCTTATAAAGTACTAGCATTGAATAGTATGTAGCAAAGAATGATTTCAAGGAAAAAAACAAGATTTTGGCCCGGTGATTTCATTGCTTTGGTTTGGCACAGTTCAGTAGAACTAGTCAGTGAAGACTTCATCCTCTTGAAACAGGACGTTTTTACAACATCTCCGCACTTAAGAGTATTATTATGAATATCTAGAGAGAGAAAATAGAAGCCACATCATATCACAATCATCGTTCTTCGTCGGGTACAAAAGCAGCTCTGCAAAGACATAAAAAAGCTGAGAGTGAGCAGCAGCGAAAATACATGAGATAAAAATGAGATTGAGACATAGAGAGACAACCAGGCCAATATTATATGATTCCATATATACCAGTTCAACTTGCTGTCGTTGAGAAAAAAGGCAAGGGAAAAATTTTATATTCTAAAAAAGTTTATTTTTGAGTATCTTGTCGATTTTGTTGAGAAAGAAAGAAATGCCTTCCGGATATTGAACTAAAAAAGTGAAAAGAAAGAAGGAGAAAAAAGAAGGATGTTTGGAGAAGTGAGTACACACTTCTTTTTGGATACAATATATTAGGTTTCGTGTATAAATAAAAAATATTGTGCTAACATTCATGTGCTACAAAGGTAACATCTAACAATTGAGTTAACTGCAACTAAAAAACAACAGCATCAGAAAAAAGGAAGAAAGGAAACTTGCTTAGTCTTTTTAGCTTCTGTTTAGTTGATTTTTTGTGTACATTTACCAACAACTTTCTCTTGTTCAATGTTCAACATTCGCTCTCTCTCTCTTTTCTCTTCTCTCTGCTTTTGTATTTCCGGTTTTCTTCATGTTTCTCAGACTTTCTCTGAAGCAGAAAAAGGTTACTTGTTTTCTAGCAGCATCATGTTGTTTTGACAAACAAAAGGAAAGGAGTTTATGTTCGGGAAAGGGAAATTGTGAAAATTTACTTTTTTAGAACAAAACTTGATTTTGAGAGAGTAAATTTTATTTTTTATTCTATGCGTGTGTAACCGTACGAGTGCGTACAGTTTGAGCCTTATGGCTAAAACAACAAATAAAAACAAGGCATGATATTCTTTCAAAATTTTACATTTTTTCTGTCAAGTAGAACGCAGTTTTTAGACAGTGGAATCCAATTTAAATCAAGCAATCAAATTGGATCCATATCAGCCACATTTGCCATTAGTCATCCAATTTGTTTTCCAACGACAAAAATCAACAACTACTCTAATTGGATTATCCCCAAGAAAATAATTGCACATTGTGGATCCATGCAAAAGTATACAAATCGTTGCCAAAAATTTTGCCCAAAAAGATACCACACAGCTTGTAATTTATTACCAGTTCAAGATTAAATTCTCGTTGTTATTTTGGCGGATGTAGTTACGTTTAAACGCACAGTAAAAATACTGTATATAGTCAGCCTTATCATACGTACACTTCATGGAAAAAGCATCATCCTTCACTATACTCAAAGGTCCTCTACTAATAAGTATAAAATATAAACTGTTTCTCGTAACTATTTTTTTGCATTTCCCTTTGGAGTATACATACATTACTAACAGCTTTTACACTTGCAGATACCACAGAACACAACCAACCTACAACCTAGTTTATGAAAATTTGCGTACTCACTACATTCTTACAAAGGGACTAAAAGGGCAAAAAGGGATGGACACATCAATGACAGAAAATAAAAAGGGAAATAAAAAATGGGCAACATTTGCTCAAATGAGTTACATTATCCTCATGAAAATAAATCCCAAACTTAAATATCTAGGTCGACCAGCGAACGACATTTCGTTCCTCCGAATAAAGTGGTTCCTTCTTTTCTACTCTTATGTTCATCTGCCAAGACGAAAGGCACATAATCATACTCACTCTTATGAAACTTATTTTCTTATGTGCCTATATGTGGAACAATGGAGTAAAATAATGTGATGCGGTACTCCTCCGTTGTCGGCTAAGAGAAAGCTATCATCAGTCAGAACTAACTCGTTTCGGTCACCGTGCAATTTTTAGGCTGGTAGAATGGCATTAATTCATGCCCCACCGAAATTGGCTTGACGTTTAATCACCCACCCTTACCAACAAAAAGCTCTTCTAGTTTTTTTCCTTCATATTCTTTTTCGGATCTTTATGGCTACGGTACTTTCTACGATGGTTCTCATACTAAAAACAAGTAATATAATTCTTCCACTATGATGTTGTCAACAGTATCTAGCACATAACCCCGTTTTTACACTACACTGTGTAGATAGAATGAACACAATTTTTTGTAAGACTATGATTTTTATACACGCACACTTGTAACACCCATCTTTCTAGAAAATCTATTACTCTGCTCACACCACTTTCTAGGTTGTTGGAAGTGTCTTTTTATGTTACCCTTTTTCATGAGCTACTCGATTTTTTGAGAGTTTGTCCAAGTTATGTTGTCCAGTAGTCGAATCTGGAAAAAAGTGTTAGAAAGCTGTACGATGATGCTATTGATACAATCGATTTTAAACACGCTAGTTGGCAACTGCAGTGAAACAAAAAATGTTATTTTACAACATTTTCCTTCAAAGCTTGTAGTTTTTCTGCTTAAAAAAGAAAAAAGAGCCTACATACTTTTATAAAAAACTGAGATAGTGAAAATGAAAAGACAAACCATGTGCAACCATCGTTTACTTTAACACTCGAAATTGTGCACTACTGATCCCTGGGTGAATTGTCAAATCAGATAAGAAAGTGAGCCATTTTCCTTTCTTAATGTCATGTATACTAGATCGCCTCGTTCATCTCTTCATCTTTTTACTTTTTTAAGAAGTAATGCTTGTTTAGTTATCTGTGTAAACAAAACTATTTTTTAGATAATAAAGTTTTAAGTGGCAAGCTATCGTCAGACTGATAGTATTATGTGGTGGTGCATGGTGTAGTGGTGTATGGTCATTCTTCATTAATACATGTATTTGGAATTTGATGGCGCCAATTAAAAAATATCCTACTTTTCGATAAAATCAATATTCTGCCAAATACAGCAATAAACGCTTTGCAGGTATGGGATAAAGGAAAAAATTTAAATCAAAGTAATGATGATTCTTTTAAAGACGTAGTTAATAGAATTTGGCATGTGTAGTAAGTTAAATCTAACCTACCTATGAGTTACATATGACTACAAATTATGTTTGCATTGCACAGAGAATGATTTTATTGTTTTCGAAATTACAACAGAATGCAATATATATTTCTTGCTGTATTTATGAAATAGTACCGCATTTACGAGTTTGCATCGGCTGATAAGGTTGGTCTTTGAAATGTGTTTTTGTAGAGGATATCTTCTATCCAACCAACTGCGCGAGGATTGCGCTCGACGGGCATTTAAGTAGAAGGATGGCCAGTAAAAGCCGGCGAAATGGGATATGGAGACCACTTTCCCCTGACATATTACATTACATCCCAAGTCTTTTCGTTTTTATAGGGATTAGAGTGTAGAAAGTAAAAGTCTTCTTCCTATGATGCTTTTTGGCGATAGTTTATCAGGCTACATTGAGATTGATGCGCTTTTCTTCTTTGAAAAGCCGATGCATTTTTCTGGTAAACTGCAGCAATAACTTGGGTAAGTGGAGCTGTTGGCATCTGTCGCTTCCCAAAATGGAAGGTTTCAGTTTCCCAAAACAGTTTCCTACATAGCGGGTTTTCGTTTGCATTTCACTCAATATATTGAAGAATGTCAGTGTGAAAGCCACATCGAGCTTTCAAGTAATGGAGACCAAGAGGCGTTTTCCGGTGAAAAGCTTCCTTTCTTCGTTTTCATTTTCTTTTTTGGTGAAATCATTTTATGTAGACATCATGCATGATATTGTATTTGCACGCTTGGACTCTTAAATCTATCAAAGTCCCAATTCTTCAGAAGCTTTTCTAGATTATAGAATACCATTTTGTTGATTTCTTACGAAAAAATCCTTATATCCTGCATGTGCCCAAGTGGTCAAACGTCACTATCAATAGTTAAGTCGGACCAAAAAGTTTAATCTCATGCTTACATAGATGACAAGTCGGATATTCAATTTATATTTCTTTATTTGTGCTTTTTGTATTTTTTATAAATCAGAACTGTCAAACTATCAAATGTCAGTATTAATAATAAAGCTACTAAAGTGCTAATACTGTTGGTTCCAGTAATAAGTCTTACATTTCCTCGAGGATACTGATGTTCCCGGAAGTAGTTTGGAAGGAACAACTATTCATTGTTACTTGATGTTTGAAAAGCCGATTGTATGACTTTCTCTAAATACTCGATGGGTAAAACCAAGATTTAAGTAACTTCTGACTGACTACTTAACATGAAAGGCAAACGACGAAAAAGTTTCGTGGAGAAAGTAAATGAACGAGCTGGTAACAAGAATAAAACTTTGTTTCTCAGAAGAATAAGAATAAGAATAATTCAATGAACAGTCGATTAAGCCGGTACGGTGTTGTATTATATTTAAGCAAAAAAGTGACTGATCTAGTATAGAAATATATGTATGTACCTACATGTACTTTATACACTAGAGTTCATTGATGATGTGATGATTGTGCTGAACTGAATATCTTGTTGGGTTCTCTAGCATTCCCCTAAGCCCATGTTCTTGGTGAATTTAAGAAAAGCTACACGTGTCATATTTATTCTGATAATTAGTATCTTAAAGCATTGTTTTTACAGTTTCTAGGTTTTCCCCTAGGATGATGTTCTTGTTTCTGCCTGTCTGTTTTAATTTAGCTAACCCAAGCTTGTACCTTGTGTTTTGTACGATACGTTTTGTCAATTTTATGCCAGAAAGAAAGGACGCGATTTCAAGATTAATTCAGCTTCAGATTTTGAGCGTAAGATAAACAGAATAGAGGTAAAGTGAAAGTTGAGTAAAGTTTTTAGCTAAAAGCTTAAATTAAAATTGTACTTCAACGATCAATGAAAGCGATTACCAGTACGAATATATGATTCTTTTGTTCCTATTTATTTTAAAAGTGGCTATGCTACTTATTTTACTGTATACAATTTATTGTTTGAATTAATTACAAGATTTGGTTTTAAAGGTCGATAATTCTCAAATTGTGCGGCTAACGAAACGATTTTAATGCATGCATAGGCATTTGAAACAATACTGTTTCCTTAGCGTCTTTCGATTTTTTATTTTTGTGAACGGAGCACAAGTATATTCGGAAGGTTGACATGTACGAACAAGTGCATTAACATACGTGTACAACATTAAGATCATATACCTTCACTGAGCTACATATACATTACGTATTCTTAAAGATTCCAAACAAGATTTGGTAATGATGTTGTATCACGTTGCCCATAATGTGCCTACTTCACTCAAAGGAAAATTTCAGTAATTCGATTTTGATTTTTTAGAAACAAAACCGCATTTTCCCTGCAAGCACTGCATCAACCACATTACAAAATATTCAGTTTAGGGTACACTGACACTTGCATATTTATGGAGTTTAAGACACTCCGTTTTGAATTCCCATAAAATATTTTTCAAATTGGAGTTTGAATCAATTATGTTCCCTCAATCTGTACCTGTGAATATCACCCTATAGCTCATTGTACCTTTTGTGTAAAAAGCTAGTCTTACATATTATCACAAATTTCTTCCCCTAATAGAAAGGATTTTAACACTCAAAAATGTTTTGTGATCTTTCTAGTAGAGCTTCTTCGGAGCACATATACTAATAATAATAATAATAATAAATTGAAGTTTATTGTCACGAAGTTTCCTCGGGAGGAAAATTACACAAACATGACATATCATTACAGTATTAGTATACAAAGTTTTTAGCAGTTGATAAAATTAGCAATTACATCGTTAATTACATCATTTATATAAGAGAGATCACGAATATCAGAATTGTTGCAGTTATAATCATTGATTTGTTGCGTTAAAAG
>JAQFXM010003473.1:0-20090 GCA_034693345.1 Entomobrya multifasciata
GGACATGTCCATGTCCTGAGGACATGTCCACTAGTCATGTCACAAAAAATTGAAATATTGACAAAGTGCCAACGCTGAGTGTCTCTATTTTAAAATAGGCTGAAATTACGTTTGAGCGATTTAATGATAGTGACAATGATGGTGCTATTCATTATTTGTCGAGTCATCAATGTCGTGAGTTAGCCATTCATTCTACTAATGTCAGTATAACTAAATTGTAGCAGTAAGTTTGTTACATTTAAAAAATATATATTGTTCCAATTACGACTTGAGCACGTGTGTTTTGAAACCTATGGATTCCTTCAAAGTGTGAACTTAAAAGTACACGATCCTTCAGGTCTTTTGTCATTAGGGTTAAAGTAGCTGTTGAAAACATGATATATACGTGTACTGTGTAAAAAATCACTTTTGTCGGCATCGACAAAAAGAAGAAGAAAATTTAATTAATCTTGAAAGCAATATGTACTCCAAAAGCATAGAAAAATGGAAAAAATTATGTAATAATTAAAAAACCGTATAAATGACCATATAAATTAATAAGTATCCTAATCTCAATGCATAAAACTAACCGTCAAAATTTTTCAGCCATTTAACTATCTGATTTTTCCTCATAGTTTTTTTAAAAGTCAGACGGACAGATAAGCACAGCCAAGACATAGTACAATTATAAATTAAAATTATGCACTTCTGTAGTTCTGTAATTGTAAAAACCCTACTACCTCGAGAGTAAACTACTACTGATCTCTTTTGAAGGATCTTTTCCTTTTAGTAAACAGGTATCAGCAGATGCACAGCAGTAAATTAAGTAACACGACAAATGCGGTAAAAAGCAAGTTACGCAATTTTTAATTCATGTCACCACTAAAGCGATCATCATCGGCAAAGTTCTTATAGCACCATATTGATGACAATGACAACAATGAGCTGCATCATATAAAAAAGTCTAGACAATTTGGACTTAATACAGAGAGCACAATAAAAGTACTCAAATGTACTTGAAGAAATCTAACAAAACAGAATATCTAATTTATTGCATGCAATATACGAACTTGAGCAGTATTGCACGTGAGTACGCGTATTCCAAAACAATTATCCATACCATCATAACAATTTAAAATATTACCGTTATGGACATTATAAAATACTGTAGCCGTAGCCAAGCCAAGTCTCATGCTTTTTTAATTATTTTATTGATGTGTTGGTAGGTTGTTTACCGATGTGTCCTAGAACATGTTTAATGACGTGAATAAAGGTTCCCAGAACAAAACGACTTGGCTTTAAATTTGAATCATAAAAATAAAATTGGTTATTATGAAACTCAATACGTGGCGGCATTTTACGATATTTTTTAATACTTCTGCAACATTCGTGCTCAAAGATATATTTTACATTTTACGGAACTGTTAACGGTGACATGATACTTTTCATTAGCCTTTTTCAAAAAGAGGGATTGTGCCGAATTATCGAGTAGATAATTACTTCTACTATTTGAAGCCAGAAAATATTTGCGTGCACCGCACTAAGTAATAAAAATATACTACCATATCATCAAACGTGTATGGATGAAATTAACTCCTTGGATGGACTGATTGTAAATTATATTTTTCTTGGCTACGTCTTGTTTGCAGTTTTCAAAGTAATTATCTTGTTAGATGGATGCCGCATATCGCCAGCCGATCCATAAACCTTGTCGTCGAAATCTGGGCTATTGCCACAGCTTTACTGGCAAAAATGTTACGTAACGTTTTACAATATTAATGACATGTAATAATAATAACTGAGGTAGGTGGATGGCTGATGAGAACTGTGATTTAAAATCCTGATCGTCAATTTCTGGCTACACTCAGAATAAAGCAGAAAGAAAAAAATCTCTTTAAAATTGCATAAACAATCTAGTAATTGCAGGTAAGTGAAGAAGGATTATATAGTTTACTCGTTGTCGTGAAGTCTTTTATAATGGTCTGGCGGATGTTGAGGTATGATAAGACAGCAGTATTTGTCTTTTAGTAGTTCACAGTAGTGCACACGAAATTATGCGATAGTGTATATTTCATTATTATTATGATGTTATTATTGTAGTTTTAACAGTCTGACAATGAGATGGAAGGAGAGAAAAAGTCTTTAAAAAGATAATTTCATTAAGATAAGTTGTTAAATAGCCCAAAAAAACGCAGAATATAGTGGTACGAAAATTGTTAAAATTCTCAAACTGACAAAGAGATCTGCATCAGGATTTTTGTAAGACTAAAAATTAATATTTCGGTATACTCAACCATTGAGTATCACAGTTCTACATGTAGTTAGCTCTACGGAAGTAGCCAATCATCAATCTGATACTCTCAGGTATCATATACCTCATATAATCTAAATTATCTTATGCAGCGTCCTGCGGACGCTGCTCAGATAATTTCCAATTACACATTACAGCTTCGCCCCGTGGCAAATAAGCACACTTGAGAGTAATATGTAAGTGGATACATACATTCAAAGCTTGTGATGTTGAACCACATATTTAAAAAATGGAAATGGTAATAATAATGACACTAGCATATATACAGAGAAAGCAAGTAGGAAGTGTGCATATGCACACCCATTTTGGTCGTTGAAATGAATAAGTATAGTGGAATCGGAAGTGGCAGTATAATGGAGTGCCAATCAATGGTCAGATTTTCATTCCTGTCACAATTACCCATTTTTTCATTAAGTTTTGCTTGCAGTTGAAAAGAGGAAATTTTTAGTTTAACACGAGATATCTCATGATTTTCATAATAAAAAAGAGAAAAAAAGGATTTGTAGAGGTGAAAGTGGGTAAAGGGGCAGTAAACATTACGAAAGAAAGTGAAGCTATAGTGCTCTCGATTGGTATCTTGATAGTGGCCGTGCCGATGCCCGAAATGATGAGAGGGTTGAGGTGGGGAAAACTCATTAATTAACCGTCAGCCAAGCCAGTGCAAGGATATAGTAAAATGTTCAAGAGCTACGCAAACAATCCAACACGCTGACCACATCAGACAATCCAATAAAAAGTACCCGCGGACAAAGTATTTGAGTACGCATATATTATTTGTGTCTAATAAGAGGCTTGCATGCGCAATAGGCTGTTTGTTTTGGAAAAGGAAATTTTATTAAAAGAGCCAGGTTTGCAAAAGTAAAAGCGATATTAAGAACTTAGGCAAAAAATAATTATCTCATAATCATCGAAGGAATAAGAAACTTAATGAATTTTTAGCTTGTGTTATTTTGAATATACAATATCAATGAAAACTAGAAACTTCAAAAAGTAATCTTCACATAATGATATACATTCTACTGTGTTATGTTACAAACATAAAATATTGACAGCAACGCAGAATGCAGTCAATCAGGAATTACTGCATGGCTGTGAATTCCACTTGCTTTCAATGTTAATCGTTTCCATGTCTCATCTTTCCCATCTGCCTTAATGGGAGATCCTTGCGTACGGCGAAAAAATATTTGAAGACTTCGTACTTTATCATAACGACAAAGAATTTTAGTATAGTGTACATTTTTAAAAATGAATATAAAATTTAATACAATTTAATTATTTAATTGAATATATGAATATATAAGAAATAGCTATGCATTGTCATTTTCCCCCTTCAAGTTTAATAACAGCTAACATTAAATCAAACAAGAAAGTGTATACCTTTCCACAATAAACGAATGAGCAAGCTTACATAAAATGTTTTATTTGAAGACTATAGTTTCTCTTATATTATTCCCATGTTTTCAACAAAAAATTCAGTATCCAAAAAAATTTATCATTATACAGCAATCATTATCATCTTGTCTTGAATTACATTTAATTTTTTGTACGTAACACATCTGCAGCTTTCACATTTCTGTTTTCTCCTAAAAACGCAAACATGTAATGTAATTTCATCCATTCCATTTCCCATCATCAGCGCAGTGCGACCATCACCGCAACACCACTAGTTGTTATCCATTCGTCCCTACCTAATGATCCCAATCCAATGTTAACTGTTATTACTATTTTTAGAGCTCCGTAATGTCTCGTATCAGTCTTCATTACGATTATTGCTCAACCCAGTCGTGTAACTAAACCCTAAACAACGGAAGAGTGAAATTTCCCCGTTTAATCCTAATCTCTGGGATTAAAGCATAAATTAAAAGAGTACCAAAGTTTTTTCTCTCCAGAAATTCGGGCTCAGGTTCACATTACATTCAAAGTTTTTTTATAATAATTAGAAAAAGCGATAAAATATTCAGTTTACGTAAATCTCAGTAGTTCCACGTGTACCCTTACCCTTACTATTATACGTGGGCGTGGGAAATAAAACCCGAAACTTAATCAATTTTCCTTCTTCCTAACCCCACTTCACTACCGAGAAGGACGACAAGATAATCAGAATCAGAGACTGCATCACTAAAAAAAATTTTACTCGAATTTCATCATTTAAATTTTCTGCTAGTTTTTTTGTAAGCCAGCCAATGCATACCAGACAATAAATGTTTAAGCAGTCCAAAGTATTTTTAATAGGATCCTTGGAACCGACAACTTCACAAAATAGAGATACCAAAAACATATCTAAGAGAAGAAGGAGGATCACGATGATCAAAGCAACTTTTTTCATTTCCCAAACTTAAATCCGTCAGGGAATCAAATAAAGGGAAATCCTTCCCACTACCATTTACTGCATTCCATCACTTTTTCCCATATGCCTAGATGAAATCACCACTAGACTGATCATCAAGGATAACATATTTATTATCAGTATCGTCATCTCTAACACACATTGTCAGACAGAAAAATGTCATGCATATTTTTAGATTTCATGGGTCGGTGGACGATAAGTCTAGTTTTCCTTTTTTTACTTGATGTCACGTCAGATAAGCTATTGGGGTAAAAAACCGAAATCCGCAGACGCTGTGGAGTCTAATAAAAAGCTTTTACTTTATTACGGTTACCACAAGAATGGGAAAATTTGCTGTCACTCTGCATAAACTTACCTTACTATCATTCTGGTAGTTGGTTACGTAAACAAGAGGGATGCTCTGTGAGTGATAAATATATATCTACGCATGTAACATAAATGGAGAGAGGAGACAATGGCAAAAGGGGGATGGAAAACGTAAGACGGGATTTCCCTTTGGAACACAACGCATTAGCTTCACAAATAAGACAACAACATGCATGTTACATCGATAGATCATTATTACAGTCTACCCGACTCATTCCCTTGTGTGTTTGATAATGTGCTAGGCTGATCTGATCACTCAGAACAAGAAAAGAAACATACATTTTTAGTAAATAGATATTGGCACATTCTACATCTCTTTGCCAATTCAAAGCAATGAAAATTTTGTGGCGGTGGTGGTGGATGAATGAATGAATGGATGGATTGAAAATGGTGGCTGCCTCTTTCTTCCTCTTGGCAATGATGTTGCTGTTGATGATGATAATCATGATGGTGTGTCACTCACTCAGTCACTCCGTTTCCTCAATTCACTTGAGTACATCGTAATGCACACTCCAAGAAAAATAGTGAGAAAAAAACTAAAGTAAAGCAGGACCATATGAGTGAGTACACATAATACAATGTATATATGCGCAGAAAAAAAGAGAAGAACTTTCACCACTGAAGGAAGAGTACTTTTCCCCTTTTCTTCTTTCTCCATGAAGTACCACTAACTACTTAATACACAACTATTGAATTGAAGTAAGAAAAAAACGAGAAGAACAAGTGAAGCGAAAACTTTTTAACTTGCTTTTTTTCTTCCATAAAAAAGTCCATTTCTAGTTTCGAACGACGAAGAAGAAAAAGAGAAGCCTTACACAAAGACAGATATACAGTATAGATAGATAAATGGAATAGGGATAAAGGGTAGTAGATATGTAGTGTAGAGAGTAAAGTGCATAGTTGTAATGATAACGACAACGGAAGAAAAGTTGGTGGAAGTAGTAACGTCGTCGCTCTGATGGAATGGCAAAAAAGTGGTGCTTTCTATTGAAATAAGAAGAATGGAAAAGGAATAATAATATGAGTGTACACAGAGTAGAAGAATGGCAGAAGGTGTAGGTACCTTGGCTAAGTACTTATATTTCCACCAAGGACAATACAAAAAAGGACGACTAGCATCGCATCGATGCTAGATGAGGATGATGATCATGACGATGATGATGACGATGAACGTCATATTATTCTGCTTTGGTGGATAAAAAGGCTCCCCCTTTTCTCTTTTTGTGTAAGTAGGTATGTGTGTAAGTAAGAAGTATAATATGGGCACCATATGGATGAAATACAAAAATAAATCGTAGACTGACTAAACTTTGCCATTTTCAACTTTATTGGCAAGCCAGTGCTTTTTTTTCCTTGTAGGTTTTCTATTCCAATACCATACCGCTCGCCGCACATAAATGCACCATATAGCACACATGCATGACTGAGTGGGCAACTATATGTGGCAGAGTGATGTTGATGAAAGCAGTAAACAAATCAAATCAGTTAAAGCGCGAGCACACTAATGCATTTCTCCTATTTTTTCTACTTTACTTTTATCATAATAACCTTGTTAATGATTATTGTTTGTGGAATGTAATTGGATGATGGACAGTCCACTAACCAAAGAAAAAAATGTTAAGTGAATGGCAGAATTTATAGAATTTTCTCCCATTTTAATCCTCTTATTCCCATTTATTACAATAGTTGTGATTCTGATTCCACACAAATAAAAAATACTGGCCTGCACTGGAATACACATGAACGAATCCGAAATCAACTACTACGCCATATACACCATGCCATGCATAACCACTAACAAAACCAGAAAGCAATTTCAACCAAGCAGAAAACATGCAGCAGTTTTCTGCTTTTATACTCATTAAAATATCCAATATCCGTAAAGATTCCAGAAATGTTTATCTTTCTCCCTCAGCCCACCAATAATAAAATGCTTTCAAGTGAACAAATTCTCTGTGCTTTCTCGCTTCTTATTAGGATTATCATTGCCTACTCACTTTTCTTTCATTCTTTTCCAATCCAATAATTATTTTAAAAAGAAGTGCAGTCAGTGATCACATATATATATCGTACTATATGTACATCCATGAATACAGAAAGTTTTTCCATCCTACTCACTATACTGGAATCCGGCAAAAATTCTAAGTAAACATGTCAAATGTGATTTTTCCTTCAAAAGTAAACATCCATCGACAGCTATTTATGACCACGATCATCATCATCATCATCGCATTGACTTTCACTATGTATGTACATATGTTGTTACGTGTGTGTGCATTTCACTATTTGTTCGCTATGTAAGGCGTAGAAAGAAAAAAAGTACTCTAAAAATTGTTTTCCTTACTTCTTATCATGTTTACTTTTTTCGGGGCTACTTGCTCCCACTTTACTTTCTCTCGTCCAAAATCATTCACATTGCATCTCCACCATGTAAGCTCCCATAATATTTTTATTGCATATGTTACACTACTAGCTTTACTTGCTTTATCATCATCGTCCTTATCGTTGCTACACAATCACACGGGAAAAAAGAGAGACTTTTTTGTTCGTTTGTTTTCGCATACACGGTAGTAGGTACACGGGAGATTCCCATGCTCATGGCAAAATAATTTACAAAGAAACTCGAAAAGATTTTTTTCTTCTTCGCTTGGCTGACAGATAGATAGGGAGAAGGAGTACCATCTGCTGTCATGTCAGAGGGTTGGTTGTTCTTTCAAACAAAAAAGTGGCAGGGCTGCTACACAAATATAAACTAAATCGCCGAAATCTTGGAGGAGTTTTGTGTTCCAAGCATAAGCAGAGAAAAAATACATCCTTTTGTTTTTTCCACAGAAAAAAAGGAGAAAAAAACAATAGATTTTGTTACCTCCGAATCGCGGGATGCACACATGGAAGGATTAGTACTACGGTAAACTGCCCTTCTCAATCGAATGATAAAAACGAAACGAAATCCGATTCGTAGGGACGAAAATAACCAGCACGAAAGGAAGAGAGCTGTATACATGCAATCCTAACACAATGATCTCTTCAGTTGAATTACAGCCGAACTAGCATTCATACAAGGCTTATTTGATTTTCTTTGACAGGCTGACAATGATGAGCTTATTACATTATACTATACTCCTCCGCCCATCGTGATGTAAACTCCACACAAATAGCCAAAAAAATACAGTACACAAGCAATGTATAGACTGTCGTTACAAGCTAATCTTGTTGATCCTTCTACCCTACCGGAACTTCTTAGACTTAGATGGACATGTACAAAAAGAGGATCAAGTCCGTTTACTTTGGGTAGTTAGATTGGTGGAATCCAAACAGGGAGACAAGATATTTTGCGGATTTTTTAATCAATCGACTGACGACTGACTTGACTTGACACAACTAAAAAATAATACATAGGAAAAGATTTAATTTACCTCAAATATTTTCCGCTGCCAGCTTTCCACGGTTTTTAGCCATTCCAAGGCATATTCTGAGCTTCCCTCTGGAGACATCTATTCCAGTTGTCCAGTCCAAGTCCAGAGATATTCCATGTGACCTCCTCAGCATGGTGACCACGAGAAGTAATTACTGCGTCGTTTTTACTGCTGGAGGTGGTTTGTTGTTCTGGATGATCATACGACGTAAAATGACACGGTGAGTGTACATAATTTTAAAAAGTATGTTTCTCATTCCTGTGGTGTGTCACAGAGTTAGTTATGTGAACTGAATACAGTCTGTACATTTCCAAGTAGATTTTGTAACTTCATTTATCTCGCAAAAAAGTGATTAGTGTACGTATGCTTGATTTTAGTTTGTAAATAATCCTACTGTGCTTTTTGGTTTATTTATACAACTTTTTCAGTCAGCTTTTTTATGGCTCATTTTGGTATGTAGACAAATAATATGTAGAAAGTAAAAAGTAATACGAGGAGGTATACAACAGATTTAAAATGAGAACATGTCGGATTTAATTTATGATTAAAACTTTACCTATTTATCCTTTGTTTAAACAAGAAGACATGTCAGTCATAAAAATGAGTATGCTGCTTTTTCTAATTTTTACAAGTGAATTACAATTTAACAAAGGATTTAAAGAATAAGAACAGAAATTTAAATAGAGTATGCTATAAATACAATATAAAATAAGTTCTTTTTGGGAGACATTATTTATACAGAGCATCAGTAAGTTGTGTGTGTTCATTTAATATTTTATGTGCATGTGTAATAATTGTTTGTATTTTTTGTTGAGATTCTTTGAGAACAGCTGCAGTTACAAGATTTGTTTTTTGGTTGATTGCTTGTGCTTTTCTTCAGCAGGTAGTATTTTAGTTTTACACGTAAGACTGCATGTTGTCTTTCTTTGGGAAGAGGAATACGCATTGGATCGTCTCCTTGAAGGCGTCCCTGAAGTCGCGATTGAAGTACGCTGTAAAACGGAAAGAGAAGATGAATAATGTCATGTGCTGTTGTCAAGCTGTGTTTCATTATGGATGAAAATAGAGATTTCAAAAGGTCAATAAATTTACTTACCATAAATGATAGGATTGAGTGTTGAGTTAAAATATCCAATCCAGAACATGGTTTGCACGAGCCATTCTGGATTCTGACATGAATTGCCACAAAGTGCGGAAACCATGTACCACGTAAAGAAGGGCACCCAACATGCCACAAATGTGCCCATAATTATACCTGCATAAATTCAATTTTAAAACATAACAGAAATTACATTGTGCTTTTAACAAACATTTTCCTACAGCTTAACATAAAACTTGTAAACGTGTTATTAGTCCGTTCACCTCTCTTTCTGATAAGGTTACCTTTCAAAAAACATGCCACCCTTTCTCCGCCATTTTATGTCAGTTAACTGACAGTAATTATTGTGTTACATCTATAAAATAATTCATCAGTGGCGCGAGCTTTCTCTCTATCTGTCCATTCTAATGACGCTATCTTCCCTTTCAGAGTTGAAAATCGAGAACTAATTGAAATCGAAACGGTTGTTGTTTGGTTTAGGAGGATGATGACGCCATCATCTCTCACTCCCTATTTCACATGATTCCTACGCAAGTACAAGTCATTAAAGTGTTACAACAATGAATTCGTGGAGATGAGAAGAGCGTAAAAGTGAAAGTAGATACATGTAGAGATCAGACAGCCGGTACTTTTTTGCACTCACTCGCTTTCTCTTCTCATTTATGTCAATGTCTCATTCTTGCGCACGGCGCATTTCAACATCATTACCACCACACCATGCCATAACCCTCATCTCCCCCAAACTTATTGCCCGGCCATTGGCTGCATGGCGCTGTTGTCTATTTTGGTTCATCGGTGTTCGTTATGTATGATTGACTTTAAACACCGAATTCCTCGGCACTTTGGCAAACTCTATTTGCTTTTACGTCGTATTTATGCCCTCCTCTGATACGATGATGGGTGCAAAGGGAACTCGAGAAAAACAAGGAAGAGAAAAAAATGATGTTAATTTGGGAAACAACACATCATTCTATGTCTAAAAAAGGGGGTCTTTGTTGCCATTTTTATTCTTAGACACAAAGATTCTTGTTTTTCTTGGTAATAATTCGAACAAAATCTCGGGGTAAACAGGGAGAAATGCGCGTCACGTCATGTTCTTTTCGCATCATCGGCTGTCACCCATTAAAAGTTAAAATGACATTAGCCAAAAACGACAAGATTATAAAAGACAAAGCCAAGTGGTACCATACCACCACCACCGACCAGTAAAGCCCCTGCAAGTTTATATAACTGTTATAGTTAGAAAAAACGAACCCAAACTGTTTCCCATTCTCCTTGGATAAACAAGTGCAAATATTATAACTGCTGCTGCAAACTACTTTGTAAAGCCAATGGACTCCTTACGCTTTAACATAATTACACACGTATAATAGCTATAATAACAAAAAATAGGAAAGTTTTATAAGAAAAACTTGGTTGCAGTCTGTGTGTCGCCGTCACCATTTCGAGAGAGAGAGAGACGCTTAATGTTAATGCCAGTGCAATAGCTACGATCATCCCTTCTGAAACCCCCCACATTATTTCATTGCAAACACTCCCAAGAATTATTCCGGTACGCCCCATTTACTTCGTCGATGGAATAAATGTGGGAGTGAGTGTGAAGCTAAGATATGAAGAAAAAAACTGGGGTTCTGTCTCACAACTATATCCTCTCTGCTGGTGACTCGACTCGACTGGTATTATAATATTTGCTCATATGCACATTTTATTTGTCACCTTTTACCCTTTTGGCATTCACACTCAGAAAGACAGCAGATGGGACAAAGTCTTTCAATAGGCGTGATTGCATTGGCCGATGGCGGATTATGTGTGTAAAAGTCTGTGATTTAAAAAAAAACCGAAGAAGAGAAGTGTCCTTCATGGAAGAATTGAGATAAAGACGACAAGGCAAAGTATACAGACATTTGAAGAGAGAGAGAGAGAGAATGAGAGGCGTTTTTATGCCAAGGAATTGAATTGAAAAAAGTGACAAGACTGAAGAAATATACAAAAAGTAAATAAAGGAGGAGGAATCTGTCCTATAAACTTTTCTAATTTTAAGAGGCAACTCAAGATTTACACTTAAAAATCATGGAGAATAAAAACACTTGGCATCTTCCATTTCTATGTATCAATTTTATCATCTTACCATCATTTTAACTACATGTTTACGCCTACTGGTTATTTATAAATATTTATTTTTCAATCCTTTTTTATTTTCCTTTGTGATTTGCGATGATGTAAGATAGTCAGTAAGTCACATGAAACAAAAAATATACAAAATTCAATGGATTGAAAAGATATATCAAGTTGAAAAAGGTCAAGAGAACGACGGAAGAGTGGAAAAGGGAAAAAATCACAAGACACGGAAAAGGAAACAAAAAAGCCAAAGCAATCAAGCTGATCAACAAAACTGTTACTTCGTCTTCTTTCTTTCTTTATGCTACTTGTTATCATTATTATTATACAACTTTGCTTTTTTTGTAGTTTGTTTTCTTCCTGATTGTTTTCTTAAGAATGTTTACTTTCCAGCTTTGTCCCTTATCTCCCTTTGCTATAAAGATTTCGTTACAATCCACAATGACGTTATTCCTTCTACGCAGATATTATTCGCTGTGCGGTGATCAGAGAAAAAAGGGCGTTCTTGTTGTTATTGCTTGTCAGAATGACGGTGACTTACTACCTTATCTTATGGCTTAATAATCTGTTATTCAGCAGATACGCATACATATTTTAATATTTCAATATAAAATACAATTGTTTTTTATTTCGTTCTATGTAAAATTCTAGTACAAATGCTTATTTTGTTTACATTTCTGTAAAAAGGGTATTCCCAACCTTGGCGAAAAAATAATGCACGAGTAAAAAAATACCTAAGGTAGATTTTACACAATATTTGCATTAATCAGCATCCATCCCATCACACAATCCCAAAACTCGACAGAAATTCTCAAAAAAAGTTTCACTTTGAGACTTACATATGAATGACGTAGTTGCTTGCGTACAGAAAAAATTTAAAACTTTTTATCCAACGACCGAAAATTTTGCATAATTTTATTTCATCCCGTTTTTACTTTTTAACACAATCCACTTTTCTTAACCTTTCATACTTTTTTGCACAAAAATTTTCCACTACAAAAAGAATGTTCATAAAAATTTATTTTGCTTCAAAGCTTCATATATCCACGCTCTAATTTTTTGCCCCATTTCCACACAATTTCCTGTTTTGTAAGATGCACATTACCCTTTTACGGCATAGTTTCCTACACCTACACACACAGCCACTTGTTTTGCAATAGTGTATAACAACCCATTATGTGTGTTTTGCTCTTTTGCTACCACATGACAAGAGAAATTAAAAGGTTAACAATTTAACTTTTAAATTTCATTATAAAAAAGGCCTGCAACATTTTATTTCACTTTACTTCCCAGTCAAAACTTTCTAGTGTGCTAGATGAGTAATTTAACGAAGCAGAGAATAACTTTTTTTTAGGTAAAAAGGACACAAAACTTTCTCCGAATTAATGTGACATTATGAGCATAGTCATCATGATCATCATGTAACATTCCTTTTCAAAGAAACATACAATATCAAAAGGTGAAAAGGCTATCATCTTCATCAAAATCTTTTCTGGCCCTTTCCCCCTTTCTGCAAGGAGACAAAAAATCGATTTTCACTTGAGAAAATATCACTTCCTAAAAAAACTATTGAATGGCCCTTTAAACTTCATTTGGCATTGTCTGCTATCGTAGCGTTATTGAAAAGTTAGCATATACACAGTACAGTACTAGGATTCTCTAAAAGAGGCTCCACATCCATAGTTTTATTATGATTTCTTCCAATGAAGTGCAATTTTGGCAACATTTTTACTGCTGCTAATGTTCTTTATGTCTAGCTACTCTGCAAGTTTTTTATTCCTGTGAATGCCAACGTTTTTTATAAAGGGAATTTTCAACAATGATGTAAAAAGTGAACAATGGAATCATCCATTCTTTTTTTCACTCCAGCAAGAAAAAAAATCCTTCACATATCCTCAACTTCGACTCCTTAACTTGATCATGATGATGATGATGAGGATGATCAAGGGCAAAATAATAACATTCCTTTGCGTATAAGCCAATGAAAAGTTGCTCACTGGTTTTTTTCACTTAAAGGCATTTTTTATTCCAATTGATCAATAAATACACGGAGAAAAAATATAAAAGGTAGATGCATTCCAAAATTGAAGAAGCAGCATCAATAACAGCAGCAATAATAACAGCAGCAATAACAGGGGCGGCAATAAAAAAGAAACATTTATAACCTGTTTTGCTAGCAGCCAAGTAAAAAAAGAAGAATAGGGAAAAGGGTAAAAAGAGAACTCTTCTTTTTCTTTTGAATTTACTTGTTTTCACTTTCCCTTTTTTATTCCTCTGAACAAAAAAAAGAAAGGTTTCAATCTGTGAAAAAGGTAGAGAAACTAGAAAGAGCTACTCTACTTGAAAATGAATACTACGAAACAAACTATACAAAAGCTGCAGGTAAAACATACATAAATAGATATGTTATTTTATAGAGAAATAGGGTGTGGTAATAGATTTTGGAGAAAATTGTGATGTTCCAAATGCAGATATTCGGAAAAAGAGATGAAGAGCCAGAGGGCCTTTTTCCATTTAAAAAGGAGGAGTAAGGTGATTTCAAAAAGAGAATTGAAAGGGTTGTGATGTGAATTGTGAAAGAGAAAGCTTCAAAGAATGATGATCATGTGAAGACTTTTGTACTTGACTGCGTTTGCATAAGAGTATAGTATTTCTGTCTGTTTTAAAGTGACGACATAATATAAACGAAGGGAAAAGATATTATTTGCATACTTTATATAAGCTCTTTGGTATATTGTATAATGTATTATTTAACAACATTATTAAAAGTTCTGAGAAAGTACCTACACATTAGCTCCACTCCTTTTGTGGCGCAGTGTTCTAGTTAAAATGAGTTGTGGCAAGGCAGTATATATTTTTCAAGCTGGATTGCTTCATTGATTCATGTGTAAGTTTTAATTTAGTGAATTTTCCGTTTGTTAAATATACTGACAATTGTGACGAGCAGAATGAACAGGTGAACGGACTATTAATAAAAGGATAATTATAACAGTTGACTGACTTACCCAGTGTTCTGGCTGCTTTATGTTCATGCTTCCATCTCTGTTGGGATTTGTTATCGCAGACTGACGTCGACGTGGAACCTGGAAGTAAAGAAGGAAGTAGACAATATACTTTAGTAACTAATTCGTTTTCCCACAATAAAATATTTTTTAACTACTAATTTATTCTGTAATATGATTTTATTCTTTCCCATTATGATATGGCATTCCAAGAATTCTACTTAATTTAATATTTAATAACTGAATTTCCGTGTGAATGCCAAAGATTTAAAAAGAACGACAAGTTATATGCATAAATTTATTGAAAAACACAAGTCTTGTGAAGAATCGGCACAATAAATACATTTCATTAAATCCCAAAATTTCAAATTTATTAGTTGTTTCAAAATAGGTATTTTACAATGAAATTATTGTGGAGAGCGGAGAGACATACAAAGTAATCTGGATAATGCGATTGAATGAATGTCTAGGTATTAGAAAATAGGTTGTTTCTCCATTCAAAATTCCAAGAACGCTCACGTAAATTTTGGGCAATAAACAAAATTGCTACATAGGCAAGTAGGCACGTGTAACGTAGTAGGCAGAATTGACAAGAGGGCAATTACATTTTGATGTAAACTCCATAGTTGAAAATAGCAAATTGTCACAATGACAGTAGTGGTATCACTCATTATTATTCAATCATCGGTATGCCTGTCACGCCATGTGCCTCAGGAAAGTTTTCTATTTCTCAGAAAGTTCTAATGAAAATAAGGTAAGGTGGGTTGCTGCTGTTATGTTATGACATGCGGCATACCGAAACCGAATGTTAACACTGCTGCTGATTTGCTCATTATCATACCCACACATGCATAAGACCCCCGCCTCCATGTCAAATCTCAGGTATGAAGACATTCTTGAGGAAAAAATAAAAGATAAGTTTAAAAGCATAGTTTTCTTCAACTCTCTGTCATTTTTTTCATGAAAGCATTAATTTTTTATGGTTTATAAGCAAACTTTGAGTAGTTCCATTACAATTCCTTTTTATAACTATACCAGGAATTTTTTCTTATACACACAGGTGCTACCGATGAAAGTCTTTACAAATAAATCGCTTCGTGGAACTGAGTGACTGTGAGGTGATCAGATGATCAATAAACAGCAGTTGTTTCTCAGCATTGTACCCTGTACCCTAAGAATTTCGATATGCTTTCTCATCAAAACAAGCTGTCAAAGAGTTTTGTAAATATCCCCAATGACCGTATTTATTAATAAATAAATATAACCTTAATCACTTAAGTCCACCTACACAACAAAAAGGGTCCAAGTTTGCGGGGTAAGCTTTGCTGACCAACTCTACCCTTTCTTTAAGTAGCCCACTCACCACACGCGCTGAGGATTAAAAGTAAATAATACTTGACAAGGTGGCGGCGGGGCGGATATGAGATTGCGACATATCAGCCCAAAATGTCCCCCGCATCACCTTTTTTCACTCTTCCGTAAAAATCCCTATCACAAGGATTGAGAAACATATATTATTGCCCGTTTGAAAAGCACAATGACCATTTCATCACCCGCTATCCAGTTATCCATATGTTTTTCAAGTGATTGAAGGGAGAACATGTACTTGAGTTTCTAGGTAAAGTACAATATGCTTTTTGAGTAAAGGCCATCATACACTTTGGAAATCATCCATCCAAAAAAAAAATTCAAGCCCTCACTGAAATACCCAGTTGGCTATTTATAACAGCAAGTTTATAGGTTGTGAGGTGATCCCTGTGGAGGTGCGCAGGTATTCTCTTTCTCTCTATTGAGTCATGTTTGCTTTCGGTGCACAATAACAATGACTCAAGAATGACAAGCAGCTCATTCTCATTGTAGCCCTAATGGGCTTTTTTATTCCTTGCTTCACTACCGCCGCCATCATCATCATTATAATCTTTGTCGTCGGACGATGACTTTAGTGAAGAAAGAACCTTTAGACAATCATACAAGTACAGTTATACCATGCCATTATACTAGTTTCATCTCATCACATGAGCCATCTTGATGATTCCATCACACTCATTTATTTTCTCCGAAAGGATTCTACTTTTCTCCATAATGTTCTCTCAATGAGCTCCCAATGGACTACCAAACTGCATATACATAAGTATATCTATACCTAAATTATACTTTTTAGAATAATATATGTACTATATGAGATCATTACCTATATTCATACGTAGCGGCATCATATCATCAGTAGCATTATCAGTATCAGAATTTTACCGGTGGGACAATATACCGCTCTCTGGTGATCTGAGTGAGAGAAAGCAGTGAGCAGGTACCTCTCTATTTTTTTAACAAGGAGATGTGAGAGAGATACAGAGTAGCGTTATTTCCATGTACCATTATTATTGCGCGATGTGAAGGAAAGTAAGTAATATGAGCCCATATGGTGTTTGGCTTACTCTTATGGAAAGAATGAGCCGGAACCCCATCCACAGAAATATAAGCCACGAGTACTACACAAGCTACTGAGAATTCCAAGAGGAAAGGGAGAAACGAGAGAGTGTGAGAGCGATGAGATCTCAGGAGAAAAGCAGGGATGCTGATCATGATAGTTATGAAAACGTAGTTTTTGTACCACCGTCACTATAGAATGATGGTAGTGGTGTACACAGTTGTTGCATTACAATTTTTTACAGCAAACTGTGAGATGAAATGAGTGAAAGTCAGCAGGAGAAAGTAAAAATATAAAGCTGCCTTTCCAGCCATGGGAAAATTGTTAAAAAAGGAGTATCCACTGTGAGAAAAAAAACTAGTTTATTTTTTACTGGCAAACTGTTGTTTTTGGTATTTGAAAGTGGAAAAAACACACTAGCAAAAAGAAAAATGAGCTATAGAAGGATAGAGGAAATGGGAGAGAAAATTCGGATGGCCAGTAAATAGGGTAGGCTGAGTGTGAGGCTTCATGGTGGAATGGTTATGGATGTATTGCGAGACGAGTTGGTCGAGCTGAAAAACAAGCTCATTTACTTGCCTGACACTTCAGCCGATAGATTCGATCTCGTTCTCTGTTTTTTGCGGGACTGCACACAGCGGAAGCCAAATGAGTTAAGATAAAAAATGAATAGGTAAGGTGGTGGTAAAGTATAGTAGAGAGAGAGAGAGATCTGTTAACGTCCAATGTCTTTTTGCATTCAAGTCTAGTCACTACTACTTTGGGCTTAAGCTCAAATCCAAAAGGGGTCATTCATAAATTTAGTGTGTTGCTCTGCCTCACACGTTTACACTTTATTGCATTTCTGGAAACTTTATTGTAGCTTGTGAAGCCCTTCTACTAAAGCTTTGCAGGAAAACGAATCATTTTATTAATCAGCTCCAATTTTATCATCGTCTTCTACACCAATTCCGCTTCAATTTCCTTGAAACACCTCAACTCGCTTTCCAATCACCAATACACTTAATGAGGTTGGAATGCTCGGCATGTCGTAGTTCCACAACTGTTCTACTACTGCCATGTCAGTGGTATGAAATGACTATGAACATTTTATACACATAACCTTGATCTGACATGGGATCTTACGCGAAAGGATACAGGTGTGGACTCGACCCCTCTCAAGGATGCGGATTATTTCTTTTGCGAAGGGAACTTGGGGAGCTGTAAAATTGGAAGTGCTAATATTTATTTTCTTGGAAAAGTAATTGAAATGAGATGTTCTGTCTGAAGTACATTCAAATGCCCTACTACGAACTCTTTTGGTTGCCAATGCATATAGTACTCTCAAATTGATAATAAGGAAATATTACGTTCTCATGAAATGGAGTGCATCTTATCAGCAGATGGAATAGGTAGTCCAATATTGTCAGTTAGTCAATTTGATTTCTTTTTTCCGAGAACACGACACATGTAAGAACTCATGTCTGTCTTTTTGCTTTCTATTTTTCTAATGATAAATGAACTCAACCGTTTTCTTAGAATATTCCTAGAGAGCAAAAGAAATATATTGGAAATGAAGCTTAATTAAGTTGAACATAAAATGAAATAAAAAATAATCCGCTTAATTTTTTTCTTCATACAATTTTCTTCCATTCCTTCTGTTTGTATTTTTACTGACTGGTGATACGATGCATGGCCGATGAAGACGATCGTATCGTGATCATGATCATCAACATCCACCCACGTTTCCCTCAAAAGCACTGATGGAGCCTTTTACCAAAAAACCTTACCTGACTGACAAGAAGATAAGGATGACGTGTAGGATGCCAAAGAACGACACTTGGGAAATATATTCATGCTTCAAGAGAAAGGAGCAATAGAAACAGTTGTTTGACTGCTCATGTGGTGCTGCCTGCTGTGATATATCACATATCACAATCACATCACATGATATCCCCTGAGATATTTCATCCTTCTTACTTCATACTTAAAGAAAAGCACATAGCTTTCATTTTGTTGTCAACGTCTTAAAAATTGTCGTATGTTGATGATCAACTTTGTATAGAGTCATTTTCAATGCAATATATCTCACCAGCAGTCGTACATCAGCATGACAAGTACATTGCACTTTCTTCATGAAGTCGCACAAGCTGTAGATTTACATGAGCGCTAAACCTATCATCCAACAACAAAGATAAACCTGTCTTATAAAAGAAAACATCGCAAAATAAAAATGAAAGTTAGGTATACTGAAAAACAAGCTCAAAATTAAAAATGCTACCCATGGCTAAGGTGAATGACTGGGATTGAATAGAATTAGACTCATTTTGAAAACAACTTTCAAAATTTGCATACCTAACTCTCTTTCTAAAAGTATGTGAAATTTTAGTACCTTAGCTTTACATAATACTTTTCATTTTGTATTACTATTTTCGTTTCAAACTTCATAGAAATTATTTCATTTCACCAAATCATGTTTTTAAATATCAGGTGTACTTGTGTATGAAGGTTCAGAAGTTGAGAATATGGGAAAATGTAATTCGAACTCATAATCTCCTTCGAATTATCCTACATTCGTTCTTATTCCTTATTCCACAAACACAAGATAAAAGTTTAAAACTGTGAATTTCGAAAGAAAAACAGCAAAAGAGGATGAACACTTTTTTGGTGAAAAAAGGGAAAGCTGGCTCTTATAGCTGCTTTATTTGATAAGTAAATCAGGGAGATAAAAAAGCGATGAAATTTTTAAAACACTTTTCCCCTTCCCAAAATTCGGATTTTATACTTTGTCTACTAGTTTCCGTTTACCTGATAGCCATCTGGGGACAAAAATAACCTTGAAACTCTGTTTTATTTCTTTCTTTTTGCGAAATCATCTTAATTTTTTCCAAGTAGCTAACCCCTTTCCGGAATAAAATGAATGTATAAACATGCATATATTTAGGTGTGTGGTTGGTTTAATGAAACTTATACAAGAGAAAACTTGTTCACAATTTGTTCAAGAATACATAATAAAGTCTGCCCTGTAGGTTTAAACCCAGTCTTATC
>JAQFXM010003474.1:0-20088 GCA_034693345.1 Entomobrya multifasciata
CCACCAAACCAACCTAGACGAATTTCACTTAACTCTTTCATGGTGGTTGGGGTTCGTCATATATATCTTAAGCTTATCAATTTTAAGATATTTTGCATTCGAATTTGCCAACACTGGAAATGGATTGCTTAAGCTTCTTGATGGCATATATGGTAGTTACTATATATTATCAAATATAACTTTTTTGAACATGAATATAAAACTAAAATGTTTTAAAATACTTATTTTCAGAAAAATATACGATTGGATTCAACGTGAATAATGTGACAGGAATGTTTCTCCTTTTAGATATAACATTAATTTTGATAAACGTTGGTTGCTTTTTCCTTTTTTTATTTTGTGTACTTGTAGTTATTTATGATCCTCAAGCAGTAATATTTCTAGGTGGTTTTGTAGATGATCAATATTTTAATATTTTTGTTGCCATTCCAGTAATAGTTTTTCATGCTTATATGTTTGCAGTGTTATGTTCCAGCATTGCGGCTATTGGTGGTCCTATAGTTGTGTTTGCGTATTATTTGTATTTTATGATTTCCCGTGAGATAAGATTAGGACGAACTAGTTACATAACTAATGACGAATTCCGTAGTTCAGAAAATTTAAGAGTAGCTTACAGATCACTCCAAATTTTAAATCAACAAGCACTTGTAAATTGCCCTTTGGGTATGTATATTGTAGTGCTTCATGGAATATTTATGGCAGCTGCAATATACATGGTATTTGTTTTGATTAGGTATTGGGTTGAACTACAGGCTATTACAAAAGCTCCTTTGGTGATTGGTGTATTTTTGGTTGTGGGATATTGGACTCTAATTTTGCAGATAGGATGCATGTTTTATGTTGATGGGAACAAAACGTTGAATTCTTGGAAGCGAAATAATTGGGGCTCTCGAAAGGAAAATAGATTAATGAACAAGTTTCGTCGAAGCTGTACACTAATATTGCTTTCGTATGGGAATCAATTTGTGATTGGGAGAAAAAGTGTGCTGGGATATTACAAAGGCGTAGAAAAGGGTACGTTTAGAGTTTTGCTGGCTACAAAATAAAGTTATTAAATAATAATAAGGTTAGATAAATATTTTCAAATGTTTCCTTTATTCTACTATTAGACTTACAGTGTTATAAGTAATTATAATTGAACTCGTTGGATATATAATAAATTTACAAGAAATTTTTGTTGATTATTAAATATAACTAGAGGAAACACCAAAAATATATGTATTACAATATACTTACATATTATGTTTAAGCTGGATTTATCGTTCAGACTTTAAAAAACACTTACTGTGAACATGCAAAGCAACTATTCATTGACACATAATATCATTTATTTCCATTTTTCCACTTCATAATTTATGCCTTCATTAAAATCAAACTAACTGCCTGATTAACACTAAAATCTAAAATCACAAAGCATGTCATATCCTCAAAATAATTACCATCAGAAAAGTAAATTCTCATTTGTGGAAAAGATCTCCAATATATTTTGCTTAGCTTTATCACTCGAGCACGTTCGCCGTTTGAAATCCTCCTTCCCAATGAAACTTCCCTTTGTTTCAGTAAACGGCTCTTTTTGAACAATTCCACCGCAAAATGAAAGCATATTAAATTCATTGCCAAAGAAACGACAAGAGAAATACTCATAATTGATAGAGATACCAAATCCAATCGAGAACCCATTAATATTAAAGTATAGGTAGCCGCACAAAATAGCAAAGGTGATAAAATCACGTAGCTTGGAGTCAGAAATGATTTTAATAGTGTGTTGTATAAACCCACAAGAACTTGAAATTGACGATACATCTCGATCCACTGATATAGATCTTTTGTCCCAGTAATGGAATCGATTTTCCTAAAACATATAAATATTATATATAGTCACCCGTGACCTTGCAAAATTTACTAAAATATGAAATAGCTGAAGTATACAAATTACCTGGTCACAAATACACAAATCGAATAAAAGCAAAACTGCCCCGTTGTCAAAGCAATAGTTGTGCTTATATCTGCCAGGGCACTACCAAGCCTCCAAATACAGTATGTGTAGTATGCCGAAACAAATCTTATCATCATGTTCCCATACTTTGTAACATTTTCGCTGAAATCGCCTTCAGAAAGGTTCCACTCCACAAGAAATTTAGGTAAAAGGCTCCAAGGTGCAGTTGGAAATATTAGGGTTGTAATCGCCATTGTTATGGGAACGGCAACATAGTTTGTTCGAAAATGCTCAATGCAGAATCGAACAAATTTAACGCTCTTGTTGTTTTTAATATTCCAAAACTGTTGTTCTTTTGGATCATCCGCTGGAACGTATCGTTTTTCAAATGCAAGCATTTCGTTAAGAAGATTTGCAAAGGTGTCACTGTGTAAATGGTAAAATGTTACCAAGCCTACTACATGAAACATCATGTAAACGTTTGCTGTTAGAAATGCTTTGTTTACGAAAGCTGTTTCCTTTTCAAAGAAAAACTTGTAGAGAACTGAGATCACAGTTAGAATAGCACAAAATAAGTGAACTCTCCAGTGGGATGTTGTGAATTTCTTGTTTGCTTGAAATACGATTACGTTTCCTTCTTTTGTCTGGAAATCAAGAGGGAATTGAAATGGTGTAAGGTTTGTTCGATGAGTTGCTCGTATTGAAGCAAGGATTTCTCGAATCTGCTTTGTAATTAGAAGCATTTTGACTTCGATTGTGGCTGCGTTTTGGGTTCTGTCTTGTTAACTGTCTTGTTGTTCACCAATAACTAAACTTACCTATTTCTAAAAAAATGTATTTATGCGGGTAATTTTGGTTTTTTAGCTTTGAGCCTTGGATTATAATAAACCAATTTCTTTGAAAAACAAGATTACTAAATTATACTAATGGGTGATTTTAGTAAAGCAGGTAATAGCTGTTAAAATTTTAATTGTATTGGACGACCTTATTTTCGAGAGTTCAGATATTAAATGGTTTCAGCATGGGTTATAAATTTGGAAGAATTTTTAATCTCCAATATATAAGCACAAATACTAACCTCTTTTGCTTACGTAAGAATTCTATGTTATACAACCATAGTAATCGTAACTAAATGGCTTTGACAGCTATAGCATAACTATCTCAATCATAAATTTATACCAGCTTTACCTAAGTGTGGTATAAGATTTTATGTGATGATAGCATTATGTGGTCTGAAATCATGTTATTTATTTAATGTTAGTGTGGCTAAGTTTACAAAATACTGATAAAGCGGTGGCTAAAGAGGCAAGAAATCTTGATCTACTTATGTATATGCTAGAGTTTTCTGGTCAAATTGAACAAATGGGTTTTTATATTTACGGTCACTCTATTCGGGGTCATACATATAACAGTATGCTACTAATATCGGTTATTTAATTTTTTTGTCAAAAAAATTTGGTTTACGCCACCACTTTTTTTTAATTTGGGGCTTTGCATTTTTTCCCTTTAGCATTTGATCTTTTTTTGCTTGCTCCTGTTGACTACACATTTTGCTTTAACTTTGTTTACTTAATTTTGTATGTAGTTTGCTAATAGTGGAAAGGATTAAGAAACAGTACGGAAATAATCAGACTCATTATAATTACTTAGCTTATAGAGTGAGTTAAAGTTTTTAATCTTCTTTGTTTTGCATGCGGATGTTTGAATACAACTGGTACAAAATGAACGATCTTCATATGTCAAGGGGAAAGTAGGTTTTAAAATGGTTATTAGCATTGCAAATTAATACGAAGTTTCCCAAGAACACTAATAATGTCAAAATTACAACTAAGGTATTATTTTGTTTACAAAAATGGTTCGTTCATGCTAATATATATTTAATTAGGTAATTTCCAAAAAAGCTTATGCAAGACGTAATAAAAGTTTTGAACGAAAACTCTAAGCTTTAGTTGAAGCATCTCATTTATAATTATGAATATGGCTACTCAAAACAGTTCAACACAAATGCCAAAACCTATTTAAAAAGTGGATTTGGAGAAGGTAAATCATGTCATGATATAAACAAGTCAATTATGCAGTGATTCAGAAAGCTTCTAATGGTTGGTTTTGGTGTTGTTTTAAAAGTGCTTAAAGGTATTTACTATTCTTTAGCACTTTTAACCAGAAAGAAGTCAACAAACTATATGATTTTTTATACATGAGCCAATAATTGCTCCAACAGTTTAATTCTTTGAAAAAGACAAGGACGAATACTTAAGTAACTTTCCGGTCAGCATATTATAACATACTCATTGAAATATTTTATCAGGACGGACATCTTCAGTGGATTTTTGTGCTAATTAAACATACTTTCTCTGGGTAAAACAAAATACTATTGGACTTCAAAAGATAATCATATAAAGTGGCAAAGCAGCTTTTAATTCTTAGTTATTTACACATCAATGATTAAGTGTAATCGGATCAAAGTTTACTAAGTAAGAGCATTGGACAGAAAATATGGTAACATATAATATGTGTAAAAATAGAGTTAGGAGTTTTAATAATACAATCTATGAGCTTTCGTAACTTTAAAATGCTATGTAAACTCCGAATTAATTTAATTTTTACAATAAAATAACCTTCTGTGTCAAAAGAGAAAATTACAGCTAATACTATTAAGATATTAACTTAAGATATGCGTCTTGCATAAACTACTTCCAACTGAGCCAAAATGCTTTAAATAATCTGAAATATATTGATCATTTTTGGATTAAATAAATTAAACAAAAACCAATCTAGGTTAAATTTAACATTTTAAATAACTGAAAGTATTTTTGAACATTCAAGGACTAGATTTGAATTTTAAATAACTTTTAAACTTATAGGCCTCTGGTGCACGTAGATCATTTAACTAGCATTTGAATTCTTACTTTTGTGGTAAAATCAGACCATTTATAAAACATTTTATATAAAGCATGGACTTTAGTACGGTAACCTATATTAAGTGCACATTTGCTTTATGAAAACCAACTTTCGCTGTTAAAGTGACGCTCTCTAGTTCAGCTCTGTTTCTGCTGCTAGATTTTTTATTTTCATACCATAATATCTTGCATCATTTGAAAACTACAAACAATACGAACATAAAAATTAAAATAGTTCTGAGGTTTACGCAGATGGAAAACGGAACTCATACAAAAAATATTTTTAAAAAATTCTATTTAGAAACCATGTTGAATACTTTGAATTAAATTGTTTCCTCTGTTGCTTTGGTAATTCATTGGTAAAACATGTATAAACCTTGGCATTAGAAGCCTCGAAAATAATTGCAAAACAAGCTGGCCACTGCTATTATAAAAGTAATTGCAAACCCGATCAAGGTGAATCGATTTTAGAATTACATACGTCAATAAACCAACCGGCTATAAAAAGAACCCATAATTATCACTGCTTTCCAATATGCATGTCAAAAACGATGTTTTAAGGAAAGCTATTTGGTGAAGCCGGAAACAATTAAATTTGTTTTGTTTCCGTTTGAAGTTCGTCTGAACAACTTTGAGCGTCATTCAAGGAACATTTGCAAGTAAACAAACATCCCATCTTTCTAAACTTCAAGAGAAATTGCCTAAAAATGTTCAGAAATCGAATGCTAAAAATGCTCTACTGGAGCTGCTACATTGGAAGAATATTTGGAGGAGCTTCCTATCGTTTTGATATCAACTCAAAGCAATTCACTTATGACGTTCAAGCAGCCTCAAAACTGAAAAGGAATTTTGCACTCTTGATCATTTGGAATATTTTGGCACTGGTTCTAGCCATAATCAAAAGCCAGAATCATGAAAATTTGGATGATTTTCACATGACTTCATCATTCTGCTTGGGAATAACTTTGCTTTTGATGGTTTACTCCTTGTCCAGATTTCACACACCAAAACTTTTATGTGCAAAGAATAAGCTCTTCCGCTTACTCTACACTATTCAAGGTAAATTTTACAAAAAAAAGATTGAACAAAATGTTAGGCTATTTACATGTATTGATAATATACCCTGATTTATTTTTAGAGGAATTTATGCCTCAATTCGATCCTAATACTACCACTGGAATATTTCTTTTGCTCGAAATATTACTTGCCCTTATGTATGCGAGCATCTTTTCTTTTTCACTACTCGGTCTACTTCTTTTACTCTATGACCCTCGAGGAACCGTCTTCATTGGAGGCTTAGTCCCTCAAAAATATTTTAGTATTTACGTAGCAGTACCTGTTATTCTTTATCACGCTTATATGATTGCTGTTGTCTGCAGTAACCTTTCCGGTATCGCTGGACCATTAATATTATTTATGTCTTACATATATTTCATGATAGCTCGAGAACTTCGAATTGGTAGAGTATCCTATTTAGTAAGTACTGAATTCAGGAAAGCAGCAAATATTAGAATATTTTATACGTCGTTTCAAATTATCATCAAACAATGTATGATAACCTGTTACTTAGGTATATATGTTTTAGTAGCATATGGTATTTTTATGATGGCTGGTATATACGTTACATTTGTACTGATTCGCTATTGGGAGCAACTTCAAACTATACCTAAAGCTGTCATGGTACTTGGTGATTTTATGTTAATTGGTTATTGGACGTTGCTGTTGCAGATTGGATGTAGGTTTTATATAGATGGAAGCAAAACATTGGGATCTTGGAAACGACATAATTGGGGATTTCAGGAGCAGAATAGGTTAATGAAAAAGTTTATTCGAAGTTGTACATTAATTTTAATTTCGTATGGAAATACGTTTGTTATTGGGAGGAAAACGGTGATGAGTTATTATAAGGGAGTTGAGAAGGGCACATTTAGAGCTCTGTTGGCCACGAAATAATGTAATTAAATAGAAAAATTTCCGTTTGTTTAGAATACGGTTTACCATTTTGTTAAAAAATATATGTCAAATTTAGTTTAATAATCCGTTTATACGTAAATAATAAAGCTAATGTATATTTCGTGAATATTATTCTATTGACATTTGAATTTTGAAAACACAATATTTGTAGCCAATAACAAATTCAACACAAACCTATTATTCAAATATGACATTTGTTTTAAAACATGGTATTTATTATAACGACCTCCAAATAATCAGGATTAAATCGGCTAAATTGTTTTGACAATTACCTTGGTAAAGGAAAAGGGCAATTGTCTATTTAGCCACTAAAGTAGGCATTTTAAAAAATTCTAACGGAACACGCCAGAACATTCTGTCAGTTTAAAAGTTACCCTTGATCTACTTACTGGTACGTCTGATTTCCAAAATGCTTACTAATCGGCTTTTGAAAATGCTTTACCTCAACTACAAATTTGGAAGTTACATTGGAGCAAGTTTGCTAATGTTGGATATAAAATCGAAAAAGTATTATTTGGATTTGGAAAATGTTACTCGCGTAAATAGAAATTTCATTGTTGCATGGATTTGGCATATGCTTGCATTTGTACTATTGTTAAAACATTACTGGAATCAAGACAGTTTGGATGAATTCAATTTAACATTGTCATGGTGGCTAGGATTTTCGTTGCTTCTAATCGTCTATTGTATCTCAAGGTTTCATATTCCCGAAATGTGTGATGCTGGAAACGGATTCTTAAATATATTGACTGAAATACAAGGTAACATATGTAAAATTATAATTTCGAAAGGCGTAACAGTTTGCACTAATGTATATTATTTAAATATTTTAATTATTTAGAAAAGTATATGCCATCGTTCAACCCAAATAAAAGCCGTGGAGTATTTTTATTCCTGGATGTGATCATGGCCTTGTTCTACATCAGCTGTTTTCTACTTTGCATGCTTTCAGTTGTATTATTACTGTACGATCCTCGAGGAGCAATATTTCTTGGAGGATTGATACCTCGTAGATATTTTTCTTTACCAGTGGCTTTAGTAATAATATTATTTCATTTGAAAGTATTAATAGCTGTATGCTGTAACGTTGCAGTGGTTGGAGGAGCCACAATTGTTTTTGGATTTTATATATATTTAATCGTAGCAATAGAGTTAAGAACTGGACGCTCAAAGTATTTGTTGGAAAACGAGTTTCGAAAGTCGGAAACCGTTAGATTTTATTATAGAGCTTTTCAAATTGCACATCAACATTGCTTTATCACTTGTTCAATAGGATTTTACGCTTTTGTGGTGGACGCAATTACAAATATAGCATCTACCTATTTAACGTTTGTTTTGTTTCGTTATTGGAATGATTTAAAATTTGTTACAAAAGCTCCAATGGTTATAGGAGATTTTCTTCTTTTGGGTTACTGGACAGTTATATTGCAAATTGGTTGTATGCTGTATGTCGGGGGAAGTAAAACGTTGGGTTCGTGGAAAAGAAATAATTGGGGGTTTCAGGAACAAAATAAGTTAATGAAAAGGTTTCGCTTAAGTTGTCGATTAATGTTGATTTCGTATGGCAAACGATTTGTTGTAGGTAAAATGAGTGTACTTAGTTTTTATAAGAGTGTGAGTAGAGGTACTTGCAGAGCTTTGTTAACTCTTAAATAAATTACATATGCAAACTAAAACCGTTTTAGTTTGAAATATATTTTTGAGTGCACGGATATTGTTTCAAGCTTGTATTATACTTTTTCGATCGGCATAAATTTAATTTATAGATTAAAATTCTTATTCCGATTAAAGTGTTTATCAAATTTAAAGTATAAAGTCTACAACCAAATTGTGAAACATCTAAATTCCAATATAAATTTAGAGTTAGAAATTATACTATGAAACTTTATACTTTCGATTCTCCCATTAGATTTTTTGGGACGTAACGTACTTTTCGATTCTCGTTTTGAGTTGGGTTAAAATTGTGATTTCCGATTGTATTTGGGGAAAATTGAGAACAATTTAAATCTTAATCGAAATTATAAAGTGTCAGAGTAGAATCTAAAATATTCAGTCATAATCGGAATGGGAATTTAATTTTAAGTATAAAGTCTACAATTTTAATGTTAATCAGAATCGAATTAAATTTGTCAGAATCGGAATCTTAATTTTACTCATAATCGAAAGTATAAAGTACCAAATCTAAATTTGATTATCAAGTCACCCCATTCAAATTAAATTTTGGCCGAGTATAATATGCGCTTAACATTGGATTTTCATTTACAAAATTAAAATAAACTTAACATAAATATATTGAAGTACTACGAGTGGCATTTTTTAAACTCTGCATAAAAATGCCCATTCCATAATAAAACGCGTAGGTGCATTGCATGAGCCCCCATATAGGCAGTTATTATAGTACTAATTTTTGAATTGACATATTTATTTGGAAAAATATTGAATACACTTTTATATTTTAACTTTAAACTAACCATTTTTCATTGTTCAGTGTCTTTTCCCTGAGAAATCAAAAAGTAGAACCATTGACAACAAATTTTGAACAATATTATCAAAAGTGTTTCTTGCAAACTTCTTTCCCATTGGATAATAATTCCCATAACTGAATTTGATAGGTTGAAGTGCAACGATTTGCTTAACTTGTACCTTACTTTCAACTGTTTTTGATAAGCAATGAATATGCTTCATTTGATGCATTTTTCTTTTAGGTAGTTCACTAATAATTTCTCCAGTGTATGTTACAACTGGAAAAAATATTCCTACGCTCACAAGAATAACGAATGCGTAAGTTGCAAAAAACAAGTATATCAAAATATTTAAATGAACTGCACCACAAATGCAAACCCAAAGTGTTTGGATGAAAAGAAAATAAAAAATTGAAATGGCAATAAATGATGCTTTCTGAAAACCTGGGCTTAAAACATTTGAAAGTATGTAGAGTTGAGAGTACAATCGCAAAAAATCGGACGGTTTTTTAACCTTATAATATAGAGTTTGAATAATGGCTTTTGTATATAATATTGCGCCCATGTAGCCAAGACATGTGTATACTAGCGTGCGACATGTTTCTAGGAATCCAGGTAGAAGTAGAAATGTTCGAATAAAAATGAATAAAAGTATGGTTGGAACTGTTCTATATTTTGCATCTGAAGCGAAGTCTTCTAAAACCCAGTAAGGTCCATCCAAATCCCAGGACATACAAACAACATATACTAGAAAAGGCAGAAAGTTCATAACTTGGCCAGCGAGAAAAATTGCGTCAAAGACGGTCATCCGTTGATTTGCGTCAAAAAGTTTCGGATACCATTCTGTAAAACATGATAATGTTGAAAGGAAATACTTTTTGAAAATGTTTAAGGAAATGCAATTTTTTAACTTACTTTTGTAAACATTTAGTTCAAACTGAATGTATGCGTTTAACGCGGAAAGACATGTTTTATTTCGTAATGCTGTTAGGCCTCGCGCACTTGTCAAAGCTGCTGTAAAACAGCAAAAACCGGTGGTCAGTATGCAAACGTGAAGAGTTTTCAATTGTTTGCGATGCAAAAAGAATTGTGTTGATAGTGTATATACACAGGTCAGCCATAGTATAAATACGAACGTGTTTCCAATCCACCAGTAAAACCATTTTGTCAGTTCTTTATTAATTGAGACACGATTAAGTTTAGAGTCCCATATAATTGGAACTTCATACATGTAGCAATAGCAACGTCGCAGTAATATGAGAGCTTTCAATTGGTATTTCGTCAACATTTGAAATGAGGATACTTATAAATGTTGGAGTGTCAAGTTATTGCATTTAGTTTTTCAAAAAAGGTTCAGAATGGAGTTATGCGATGTTATATTAGGCTAGAAAAATTCAGAAAATTATACATACTCTGCGACGCACTATATGTTCAATATACGAATAGAACTATAGTTATTTGAATTACTATAGGTACCATAATAAACCTTCGCTTCTAATGTTTTTCAAATTATAAAATTGTTTGGTCATTACGGTGACTGGCAATCACAAAAGACAAACAGCCAATTAATATGCTAAATAAGGTTAAATCAGGAAGACAGTTTAGTGAAATCAATGCTTCACAACTAATTATATATAAGCCCTTGTTTTGAAATCGGATTTCCTTTTTACCTTGACGAGAACTTACCCAAAAACACAAGATTTTTACATAAGTGCAATCATTTTGAATTGATTAATATTTACAATGAAGAAACCTTTATTTTAATTGTAAGACGCTTAAAATATTGACTTCAAAACGGGTTTGGTGCTTATTTTTTTAAATTGTAATTTATGTTTTCAAAAAAAACTCTTCTTCAATTTTCACTTTGTTATTTTTTGCAACCATTAAATTTAAAACATTTTATATAATTAAATTCTTCTAGTTTAATTTTTATCACAGCTATATCACATCCTTTTACCACCTATATCAAACAAAAGTACCATGGACAACAAATGTTGCACCATATTATCAAATATATTCCTACTAAACTTTTTATCAAAAGGGCAGACACTTCCATAACTAAATCGTATAGCTCGCAAAGAAGCCGATTTCTTAACAAATATCTTACTTTTAAAACACCGTGAATCACAATGGACTTGCCGAGCATATCTTATTTTTATCTTGACAAGGTCACTTATAATTTCACCAGTGGATGCAACCAATGGTAAACCCAAAGCACCTGATACAACAATAATGATGGCAAAAGCTGCAAAAAACAAGTAAATTGCTATGTCCAAGTGACCAAATCCCGAGACACATATCCAAAGTGTTTGAACAAATAAATAGTAATATATTGTGACAATAAGAAAAGAAGCTCTCTCTAAACCAGGTCCTAAAACATTGGCTAAAATTTCCAACTGCTTGTAATAGCAAAAGAAGTCTGATTGATTTTTCACTTTAAATGTAAGCGTTTGAATTATATTCTTTTGATATAGCACTACACAAAGATATCCCAACGCAGTATACGCTAAAGTACGAGTAGTTTCTAGAAAACCTGGTATAAGTAGAACAGTTCGTGCCATAAGAAATAAGAGAATGGTTGAAATGTTTCTGTATTTTGGATCTGAAGCAAAGTCTTCGATTACCCAGTACGGTCCATCTAAGTTCCAGAATATACACACAATGTAAATAAGAAATGGTATTCCATGCCCTAACTGTACCAGTAAGATGAAGGCGTCCAGTTTGCTCATTTTTAGATTTGGACTCAACATTTTAGGATGATATTCTGTTTCAAAATAAAATAAGTGACATTTGAAATAACAATTAAAATTTTAAATAAATAAAGAATTACCTCTGAAAATTTTAAGCTCCAGCTGTATGTATTGGTTAATTGCTGAAATGTATAAATTTTTTCGCAAAGCAAATATTCCCATTGCACCGGCCAGCGTTTCAGTAAAACAACAAAATCCAGTTGTTAAAATGCAGATCGGTAGCAGTTTTAAATCTTTGCGATGCATAAAACATTGTGTTGATAGTGTGTACACACAGGTAGACCATAACAGGAACACATTAAAGTTTCCTATACTCCAGGCAATCCATTTTTGAGATTGAGTGTTTATGGATAACTGTTTGTTTTTGGAATCCCAAATGACCGGAATCTCGTAAATGTAACAATAGCAGCGCCGAAGCCACGTAAACGCCTTTTCTTGATATTTAGTAAGCATTCTCGTCAAAATTTTCTACTTACAAGTTTTAGAATATTTTTAAAGTGAGCACAATAAAGTCCACAAAAAACTGTGGTTATTATTCTATTTTTTAAAGCATTTAAATTGTCATTTCTTACATGTATGGTTTTAAGTCTCTCTAACCTGAAATTTAAAAAACTCATTTTAAACATGAGTTTTAGATGTAAAAATCGATGCCTTAAGTTGATAAGTATTTTTAAATGCCAAATTTCCTAAAAATACTGATATGAGCTAAGTATATACCACGATGTTGAAATGGTGTAAGAAAAATAGTATGTTATTAGACATTAAAGCTTGCTTTGGTAAAAATGTTCTTACAGACAACGCAATTCAATTTAAATCGTTTTCAAATATGGACCTATACATAACTTCAATTTTATAATACAGGTTTATGTAAGCTTGGTTTAAAATAAATCGAAGTAATATTTTAATTTATCCATAAGTCCATTTATTTTGCTTTAAGTTATTTGACATCCAACGTTCAAGTGGTGTTTTCAGTCACAATCACACTATTTGTTTTATGGTGAACTGTGGCTGTAGTTACAACAGGTACGTGAATGTTGAAAGATTTAAAAGGATATATTGTAATTATTCGTAACAGATACATGTTTTTCTGATTCAATTTAAATTTCAAGCTTAAAATCGATCAAATAAATTTGTTTAAATTTAAAATATCATCCAGGAAACAGTAGCTAAAATACGGAAGTGACCAAACGTGCCCATGGAAAAGTTAATAAAATTTCTTATAAATTTTTGACGGTTTTGAAAAAAATACCGTCGAATCGCATAAAATACTTCATGATTTATAGACATGCCATAAAACAAGCAATTAAAAGCAAGTTGTTTTTCGGTATAATTGAACTGTGCTGTAAGTTTGAAATTCCAGGTTTACGGGTTATTCTGGCGAAGCTAACACTTGATAGTTTAAAAACAATTCTGCAAACTCGAATGCAAATTTTTGTATATGAAGTCTAAAGTTTGTCAAACATAAAAACAATGTAACTACACTAACGAGGATATGACCAGGGTACTAAATCGGCTACAGTTTCGAAAAATAGTGAAATATATCAATTTAGGTACGCTGATTACGAAAATAATTACCAAAGTCCCGAATGGAGCCATTCGGAATTATGACAAACCATCGAATGTAGGACTTTTGAAGGCAAAATTTATTAGTTAAAGATCGCCGTTGCGAAAAGCGTTACCTTTACTTGTTCCACATAATTCCAAATGGCTCCATTCGAGATTTTGGTAATTAAATTCGTAATAAGCGTGCCCAAATTGACATATTTCACTATTTGTCAAAGCTCTAGCCGATTTAGTACCCTGGTCATATCCTCGTAAGTTCTATTGTTATGCTTTCGTCACCCTTAAAACAGTACCGTTGTTTTTCTACAAGTAATTATGTGTACACATGATAAGATATGGGAAATACTTTTTTAATCGATTGAAATGAAAATTTTATATTTTTTGACAGCACACTATAGTTATAGTTGGATGCACAGACCCAAATCAAAACCATAGTCAATAAAAATTTATTACTACTCTTGTAAAATAAAAACGCGTTCAACTATTTCATTTTTTGATCAATTTAATGACAAAAAATACCATTTCAAAGAAAAAGATTTCCAAAGTTCACAAGTTTAATGGATAAAACTACAAGCTTCAAAGATGACAAAATATTAAGGTCATTGTTATAATGCATTTCAAAAAAAATAAAACTCCCATTATCTGGTACAGATTTTGTTGCGGAATGAGCTAAAAAGATATTCTTCTGAAGTGGTATACACAATAAAATTGAAAGCAAAATTGAAAAAAATCTGTGAGGTGTGTTAACTTTATGAAACACTATTTATATAATCATCTTCAAACATATTATTTAACAAAAATAGTCTACGCAAGAACTTAATGCTTTGATGTTACAGTAGAATCATATAAAAATAATATTTAAGTGCACAGCTACTCTTTAATTGCTTAAAAATATGTTTTATAAAACCAATCATATTACAATATAGTTACAACATTCATCCAGATATGTCAAACAAAAGAACCATAGACAGCAAATGTTGCACCATATTATCAAACACATTTCTACTAAACTTTTTATCAAATGGACACAAACTTCCATAACTAAATCTAATAGCACGCAATGAAAGTGATCTTTTCATAAATATCTTGTTATCCCTGGACCGTGATGAACAATAAACTTGTTTTGAGTACCTTATTTTTATACCAATAAGATCGTTTATGCAATCCCCAGTGGATGCAACTAAAGGCAAACCTACAGCAGGTGAGATAATAACAAAAATAGCAAAAACCGCAAAAAACAAATAAACTGTTACATCCAGCTGCCCAAATCCAGCAACACATACCCAAAGCGTTTGAACAAATAAATAGTATACAATCGAAACAATTAAGAAAGAACCTCTCTCTAAACCGGGTCCCAATACATTGCACAAAATTTCCAACTGTATGTAAAAGCGAAAAAAGTCTGACTGTTTTTTAACCTTAAACGAAAGCGTTTGAATCATGTTTTTCTGGTAAAGTACTGCGCATAAGTAACCACATGCAGTAACTACACTTGTACGAGTAGTTTCTACTACACCTGGAAATAATAAAATAATTCTTAGCAGCAGAAATAGTAGAATTGTTGAAATACTCCTATATTTCGGATCAGGTGCGAAGTCTTCAAGTACCCAGTAAGGTCCATCTAAGTTCCAAAATATAGCAATAACCATAATAAGAAACGGCACTAGATGTACCGGCTGGGCTATTAACACAAAAGCGTCAAGTTGGGTCATTTTTAGTTCGGCGCTCAGCATTTTTGGATAGTAAGCTGCACGTAAATAAATACAAAATATTAAAGGATTAAGAATGTACTTGGAAGGCCTAATTATAATAATAATTACCTTTAAAAATTCTAAGCTCCAATTGTATGTACTGGTTGACTGCTGAAATATATAGATTATTTTGTAAAGCGAATACTCCTCTTGCACCAGACATGGCTGCGATAAAAACACAAAAACCAGTTGTCAAAATACAAATTTGTAGTAATTTCAATTCTTTGCGTTGTAAAAAGAATTGTGTAGATAGTGTGTAGACGCAGGTGGACCACAACATAAATACATTAAAGATTCCTATTTTCCACAGTATCCATTTTCGGCGTTCAGTGTTCACCGAAAGCTTTTTATGTTTAGAATCCCAAGCGACTGGAACTTCGTACATATAAAAATAAAAGCGTCTTAACCATTTAAACGCCGTTTCCTGATATTTGGTTAGCATTTTTGAGAGACTTAATTTAAGATGCTCAAGTTAAGGAATATTTTTTGCAACGAAAGAATACGTGCACTGAGAACTATGACTTTATTGCAATATCTACGGTATTAAATTTTTAAAGTATACTAAATACCATATCTGGCCTGTGCAATTTCAACAGGCTTTGTAAGCTGAAATTAAAAAAAATATTCCGTTATGGATTTTTAATGTCAAAATCGATTTTGTGGACACACATGTAAAATAATAATGTCCTTTTTATAATATCGTATGAATATTATATGAACTTAGTAAGCACAACGCTTCTAAAATGATGAAATCTATCTTGTAATATTACTAAAATTAAAGCTTATGCCAAAGTTTAAATAAGCAAGTAAGTTTAACTAATTTCTGTAAACTAGAGCTTTAAAAACTTTGACATGAAGTCTGAAAAATCTTTCAGAATCCTATTTTAGAAATATAAGATATTTTAAATTTAGCCCGTTTATGCTGCCGTAAGTTTTTTAAATCAAACTTGTCAAATTAAAGCTTTACGGAATAGTCACGAAGCTTGTTTTTGGTAGATGTTCAATGTAGTTTAAAAGCATGAGTAATGAGGATTTAAAATAAAATGGGCTAAGTAGGCGTACCACAAATATATGTTTCTGAGTCAAAACCATCTATACTACAAAATGTGTGTTCAAATTAAAGTTTGACTTAATATCAATCAAAATGTAGCTAACACGATGGAAGTATGTTCTTGTTAAAGTCAATGGATTTTGTTTAAATCTTTTAATGGATCAAGAAATAGAATATTGTCAGATCGCATTAGATATTGTGACGTACTGGAACCCCGTAACATCGTTGTAGATTAAAAATTAGAAATTACATTCTTCAAATTTAATTTAATTATATGCAAATTACACCATACGATTTCAGAGCTCAACTACATCTTTTTCTTGGAAACCTACATCTTTAAATAAATCTATAAAATGGAAATTAAAAGTTTTACAGGGACCACTACCAAACTGTTATTAACAAACAACAAAACTAAGTGTTAATTCTAAAAACATTTATTGTATATTACGATTCGGAAGACATACTTAAAATGTACTTTTAAGTGAAAACATATAATGCTTAAACAAACTATTTACAAATTCGAACAAAGAAAACTTACCAAAAACCGAGCCCTAATAGTTATGAAATATTTAGGGTTTGGTGTAAAAGCAGAAACGTACGGATGGCGTAACATCTTAAATATATACAGTTTAATTCTAACGTAGCTTTATTTATGCATCCTAGTGCCTTAAAATATGTTCCTATAGAAACCAAATTATATATCAATTTAGTTACAACTTATCCCCAGAAATATCAAAAAAGGGGGACCCTGGATAGTAACTCTTGCACTTCTTTAATGAATTTTCTGATTTTACACAAGAATAATAGCAGACAATACTTGTAACACGTTACTATAGTAACAAGCTATTGTTCAATTACTTCAATAATATGTTTTTATCAAAACCAAATTATAATCCAATTTATTTTTTACAGTTTCTTCCCCGATATATCAAACAAGAGAACCATAGACAGCAAATGTTGCACTACATTATCAAATACATTTCTGCTAAACTTTTGATCAATTGGACATAAACTTCCATAACTAAACCTAATGGCACGCAATGACACCGACCTTTTCATAAATATCTTGTTAGAAAACGACTGTGATACACAATAAACATGTTTTGAATATCTTACTTTTATACCTATAAGATCATTTATACAATCACCAGTGGAAGCAACAAGGGGCAAACCTACAGCAGTTGAGAAAATAACTATAAGTGCAAAAACTGCAAAAAACAAATAAACTGTGACATCTAGATGACCAAATCCAGCAACGCATACCCAAAGTGTTTGAACAAATAGATAGTACATAAGGGAGACAATTAAAAAAGACCCTCTCTCCAAACCGGGTCCCAATACATTGCATAATATTTCCAACTGCATGTAGAAGCGAAAAAAGTCTGACTGTTTTTTAACCTTGAATGAGAGTGTTTGAATTATGTTCTTCTGGTAAAGTACTGCACATAGGTATCCACATGCAGTAAATATAGTGGTGCGAGAAGCTTCTACTATTTTGTAAGTAAATAATTAATAGAATTCAACGAGCGTTTAGGATAATAACGCTTTATTATTAATTTCCCAAGCTTCTACTATACCTGGAAATAATGTAGTAATTCTTAGCAGAAGAAATAAAAGGATTGTTGAAATACTCCTGTATTTTGGATCTGATCCAATGTCTTCAAGTACCCAGTATGGTCCATCTAAGTTCCAAAATATGCACACAACCAAAATAAGATACGGCAGTAAATGGAGCAGCTGGACTAGTAGCACAAAAGCGTCGAGTTGACTCATTTTTTGGTTTGCACTCAGCATTTTAGGATAATACGCTACATGGCAAAAATGACAATAAGTTTTAAGATTTAAAATATACTTCATGGGTTCTAATTAAAAAAAAGAATTACCTCTAAAAATACTAAGCTCCAGTTGTATATACTGGTTTACTGCTGAAATATATAAATTATTTCTTAAAGCGAATATTCCAGTTGCAGCTAACATTGATGAAGTAAAGCCACAGAACCCTGTTGTCAAAATGGAGATTTGTAGTAAATGCAAGTCTTTGCGTCGAATGTAGAATTGTGTGGATAGTGTGTAAACACAGGTTAACCACAACAGAAAAACATTAAACATTCCCATTCCCCACAGAAACCATTTTCGAAATTGAGTGTTCACCGAAAGTAGTTTATGTTTAGAATCCCAAGCGACTGGAACTTCGTACATATAATAACAAAAGCGTCGTAACCACCTAAACGCCGTTTCTTGATATTTAGTTAGCATTTTTGAAGAATTCGTTTCTTAAATAAGTGGATATCTGACAAAAAATAAAATTCTAAACGGACTAAGAGCTAAGTGTAAACCTCGAACTTTTTTAAAGCAGTTTAAATACCGTTTTCTTCTTATTTAGGTTTAAGACTCTCTAGCCTGACATTTAAAAAGTACGTCAGTTTATTAGTTTTAAATGTCAAAATCGATGCCTTGTGTTGATAAGTACTTTTAGAACAATTCTAATTTTTTCGAAAAATTGCTGATATAGATTTAGTTTATATCAGCTAATTAAAGTTAAATTATATTTTATCAGAAATAAAAGCTCGTTAGCGTAAACATGTTTTTCACATTACACTAGTCAGACTTAAAAAGCATGGAAGCCATAGGTTTGTAAAATTTCAATGCTTCAAGGTAAGCAATAGTTTAAATATAACTAGGTATTTGGTTTTATTTGTAGGACTTTGTTTAAAATATTTGAACTTTATATAAACTAAATTTGCCAAGTAACAACATCTGCTCACAATCAGACTCTTTGTGTTGTGGTAAATGATCATTGTAGTTTCACAGCATTAATATATGTGTTCCAGCAGTTTACATATTAACGGAAGTAAAATGCGAATATTGAAATAAATGAAATTTGGTATAAACTTTTATGTACATAGAAAACGGATTATGTAGAATCGTGTAAGTCTTCATACTTTACTCGCAACGGGTAACAATTTAAAATACATAAAATCATTTTCTTAAAACTAATTGAGCTGGGCTATTAATGCGTATCAGATTTCAAATTTAGACCACAAATTGTTCTGACAAAATTGCAATTTCAAAGCCAGTCTAATTTTTTTTTCAAATAGTCCGACATACAACTTCTAACATATAATTTTAAAGCCACTTTTATAACCAAATGAGTAATCTGAAATCAAAACCAAGCAATATTAATAATTAAAAGAACTTTACTATTAGATAAACGAGCTGACACTTTATATTTTTTATGACTAATTTGTTGGTTTAAAAATATCGTTTAACCAAAAATAACAAGAAATTTTATTAAAGGATCGAATATAACATTTTACTCGTTAAGTTTTGTAATGAACAACACAACATCAATGTCGTTTTCCAGACAAATCAAAAAGCAAAACCATTGACAACAAATTTTGTATTCCATTATCGAAAACATTTCGCGAAAACTTTCTTCCAATCGGATAATAACTTCCATAGCTGAATGGAATTGGTGGCAACGCAATCGCTTTCCTAATATGTATCCTAGTTTCTAAAGTTTTTGAAAAACAATTAACAAACTTCATCTGATGTAACTTTTTTCTAGGGAGATCAGTTATCATTTCTCCAGTACATGTTACCACAGGTAGAAATACTATCACACCTACAATAATCACAAAAGCAAAACTAGCAAAAAATATGTAAATCAGAATATTTAAATGTACCAAACCACATATACA
>JAQFXM010003475.1:0-20087 GCA_034693345.1 Entomobrya multifasciata
GATATAGTATTTTGAAGCCCAGATTCTAGCGATCATTTTGATATAACCATTGCTGAGAATTCTACTCATCCTTCTTTTTTAACTTGGTTTTAGCACCTAAGATTTAAAGATTATTTAGTGGTTGGAAAAAACAGTTTTTTTGCACTCGAGTTTAGGGGCTTGTAAATCAGAGGTCAACAATTTAAGGTACCAATATGAGGACGTAATTTGTAGCCCTGTTCCTGCGCTTTAAGAATTAACCGAGACCTAAAAAAAATTCTACCTATGACTTATAAAAACTAACCGTTGAAAAAATTCCAAGGAATTATTAGGCATCCTTTATTGGGTGTACTATCTGCTAGTTGATGTTACAAAGACGTTTTGCAACGGAATCCAATCAGATGGATGCCTTTTGGTGAGAGTCGTGATTTTGTTTAGTATTTGTAGTTCACAAAAATCAGCAAACCTTGCATCAATTCGTTTCTTGCATATCTTTCTCAATCCTAAACAAACGATACTCCATTAATTTATCATGCTAGATACCTGTCCGTGCAGAAACTTCTAAAGTTATCACTTTAATTAGTTAAAGTAAAACGTGATTATGATTAGGCATTACATGCAGATACCTGTACCCAGAAAAAAAATAATCCTTCAATAATTACCGTCATTTACAATGTCTTATCCTATTAGTTTCAATGTTTTAAGTTAGTTCATTCCACCAACGTCTTCCTAGAAATCCATTGTATTTTTTTGCGCATATTTGGATATCCAAGTTTTTACTTTCCAGAAATAAGTAGCACAACAGTAGTTCTTCGATTAGATTTGCAAAATATTTTGTTAGGTAACTTATTTTCCTCATGGATGTTTTTGATGATGAAATTATAGTTAGAGGAAACATGTGGAGTTTTTTCCTTCATATGTGTATATTTGTTCAAGTTAATTTTGATGTTCTCACATTTTTATGTTTGATCTGTTGTCTTGAAATTACCTGCTATTTTCAATTTATTATTTGTTCTGTTTGATAAAATGTTTTCTGTTTGATAACATTAAAGACAATTTACTCTTCACATAAAATTTCGCCGAATGTCGTTAAGGTTTTCTTTTCATTTACAAAACCAATAAATATTTGTTCACGGTTGAATACAGTGTAAAGATAAATTAAATTTGCAATGCAAGAACCAGCGTACAATAGTTACTATCAAATTACATCTTCCACGACTGAGCCGAAACTCATAATATTTTGATAATAATATGTATCTCCAGTTCAAGCTCCGAAGAAATTGTACTCGAATAATGGAAAACATATTTGTATTTCGCTGGCCCATAATTTGTTTTGTTGGTTTGAAGTAGTTTTAGGACAGAATAGGCTTTATTTCAATATTCTTGATTGCACTGATATTTTCTTCGAAACGAAGCAAACTATTCTTCTCATTGTTTCAATAAACTTTTGGGATATCATTTTACTTTTATTACATAGGTGGGACGCCAGTTAATTTTGCTATAAAAATTCTACCTAAAACAAGTGTGGATCACAACAAAAAGCAGAGTAGCTTTTTTGTTATTACTTTAGGAGGCTGCATTAGCGATTACCTAAGAAATACAAAATTACCTAAGTTGCTTAAGATTTGGACTTTTTTATTCATGACTTGTCACTTTCAATAGACGTTTTTGATTTTAGCTTTGCATCATAACATTTAAAGACAGTAACATTAATTGCGGTATTCAGAACCAGAATGATATTCTACTTTTAAATATGGATGTTCTTTTCTGGCAAATTGTATAGTTTAGCTTGTCGGTTATTATATTTTATTACTTATTAAGAACTTCGTCAAAGTTGCTACGAAAGAAACTTTACTTTGAAGAGCTGAAACAATTGTGCACACTATTATTATAGAGACTTAGCTTAATAAAAGAAAAAAATATGTATCAATCAAATTCGTTCTTTAGCTAAACCAAAAAAATCGAGGTTCTCGTTGGATGTTTCTTATTTAAGCGCTAATCTTTGATTATTATATGTGGTGTGGTTGAATCCCGCGATGATATGATTATATGATATTTGAAATAGCTACCAACTTTTATTTCTGGGTTTATGAGATGAACAACAACAACGACGTTGAACTGATTTCTTACTTTTTGTTTTATAAACTCGAAACATGAACCAATCGTAAGTTAAACAATTCTCAGCTCTTTCACATGTTTTACGTGGTTTTATTGAGAGAAAGCAAGAAAACATTTGAAAATATTGATTTTTCCCTCGACGCCATTAAAAGACTGATTACAAATCTCATCCAAAATGCGCGTATGTATCTGTATTTACCAATATGGAATAAAGTTACAGGAATCCATCTTTCATCTTTAATATATATTACTTACTTCATTAACAATCACTGGCTTTATTGTGATAGATTTTTTCCCTTAACTTATTGCACACAATACTGAAAATTTTGGAAAACGCGAAGGAAATACATGCTGACATGGCCCAGAAACGAAACGAAAAGGACATAACGACAACAAAATTACCCAAGTAGGGAAGTGCATTATGAACGCTGTTTCTCAACTATCCCAACTGGGGACTTTTTCATAGAATTTTGTTTAAGCTAAAAGTTTATCCTTTGAAGTTTTTCTAAAAGCAAAAAAAAATAATTGGAAAATATAACGCAATATTGTTATATTGTGCAAGTTAAAAGCTAGTTAGTAGAGCATATTATGAAGTGAAAACAACTCAGAAATTCCAAAAGTAGTGACATCGACAAGATATTGGTGCACAGTTGCAGCATTATAAAAAATATACTCCCCACTTAAATATGTTATAGTGGTCGTGTACGAAATAGTGCTAGGAAATTTTTTTATCTGTAGGAATTCACTGACCACTACCACAAATAGGTTGCAATCTTATTTACTGAAAAGTTTCTAAGAAATCCATTATGGAATCCCTTTTATATCCGTTTGTTGCAAAAATATTGGTACAAACACCAGTTGTAGACAAAACAAGGTCACATGCTTGTTTGGCTGAGGTTTTTGAGCAATATATAACTCCCACGTCAGAAGTACGTTATAGAAGATTGATGGCCAATATTAATGTGTGACCAATTTTAGACATTTCCTTTTGACACATTTTTGAAAAGTTTACATTCAGAAACTACGTTCAATGCAAAACTGAAATTCTGGCATCTGGCAAGCCGTCAAGAATGCATGCAATCAAATAGAAGTATTCGTTTCATCGTGAATTGAGATTCATGAAACCACTTATGCAATGAAAGATGAATAATTAAGTAAAAACTTGGTAAAATGTATAAAACTGATTAGAATGGCAAATAAATAAATTCAGAATTGTGATCTACGTCAAGATTTACCCCAGAAAATCTATTTTTCAACATTGCACTAAAGTGGCACTTTTTTAGTTCCCGTGTGCAGAGGTGGATCCAGTTGGTGCGGGGCCCTTGGCAAAATTAGTTAAAATTTCAAGTTTAAACGTCCACCAATATTACTTTAGTTACTTAAGTTTAGTAGATACATTTCGATTCGATATATTTTGTCTAAACTTAACTAAAATAAATCATGTACTTCTGACAGAATTTTTAACCTGCTCTAGATAACCTGCAATAAATCAATCAATTTTTTCTGTAGTATTTACTTCATTGGAGATTTTTGATAGTGCAAATTTCCAAAAACTACTTTCTCCAATGCAATTTTTAAAATAAACATTGTATCGTGTGTGGGGTAAGTTGAGACAACATTTAGTCATGAAATCTAAGCAAGAAATAGTATGAGTAAATAGTAAATTTTTACACTATCTGAAAGCCAAAGAATTTGAGTTTTTTAGAAACGATAATCCTTAGACCGAAAATATAACTATTTTGACCACACAGATTTTTGTAAAAGTGTTCCAAAATTACTATGGAGTGGGTATTAAAGTTTACATACTTAGAAACCATTAAAATGACACAATACAATTACTTGCAACACATACAATATATTATACTCGGCATAATTTAATTGAAGCAGGATAAATTGAGACTGGTATTTAAATTTGGACGCTTTATGCTTAGGATTTGTCGGTAAATTATCATTCCGACTTCGCCTAAGCTAAATTTATATTTGGATTATATTGGAATAATAGAGATTTTACGCAGACATTTTACACTTAAAATTGAAATACCGATTGTTCTCAATTTTCCCCAAACGCATGAAACGAACAGTTATAACCAACCTAAAAATCTCGTTTTGGAATCACGTCACATTTTTCAAATAAATCTATCGGGTGTATGGTGTATCTTAGCTACGATTCGTAAGTACAAAGTGTCAAAGCGGAATTTCCAACTATTAAAAAATCGGAGTTTTTTTCACAATTAATTTTATTTTGGAATTGATAACCAATTTAGTAAGAATGTGAATTCTAGTTTTAAAACCGTATTTATGATGATCGGAAAACTATAATATGGAATTACAGAGGAAAAATGCAAAGATTACCGTAACATTTAGAAAATAAGGTTCGGAGTTTTTCTTAGCACTTTATACTTGTGCAAGACACTATAACAGCTCTAATGCTAAATAATCTGGTCACATGAAATTAGGTCTGCGACGTAGATAATTAACAAATTCAATTTTGATCATTAAAATGGGTGTTTATGTTTGGTAAAGGTACATAATTTGGATTTTTAAGTAATTTTTCCCCGGTGACGCGGGGCCCCTCTTCAGCGCGGGGCCCTTGGCATCTGCCAAATCTGCCAAATCAGGGATCCATCCATGCCCGTGTGAGCTTCACTTGAATAAACGAGCTGTTTATGTGCCCTACATTTATTTCTTACTTTTTAAAATGCGTACCTTTTCGCCATATTTTAATACTTTTGTTCAATTATAAAACCCTTGAGAAAAACCATCTTAATTTTCAGAAAACAAAAATATACATTTGAACTTCATGAAACACAAGTTGTTGGAATTTGATATTTTCTTAAACAAATTAGTAATATTACCTGCAGAAATAAATTTACATATTAGTACGAGGAATGAGAAGCTTTTAGTGTCAGGGTAGTCATGTTAATACTTAATTTTGACTTTTAATAAAATAGTGCTTATGCACATTTTCGTTGAAACTGTTGCTTTAGAAATCAAAGTTTATGAATCAACACAATCCATGTTTTTGTGGAGAAAAACTCAATACTTAATCAAATTAAATATTAGTTTGTATGTAATATTCTATTACAAGGTAAATGATAGTGAATACAAATAAAAAGTAGCTTCTTTCGATGTCTAAAATGCTTTCCATTTCATACAAAACTAAAAATCTTATAAATGTATTAACATTTTAGCATACATGTAACCAGGAAAAAATCCTCGTTTTTCCCCACTTTGTAGTTCCCTATCTTTAATTTTTCTGCTCCGACGTCGTTCCGAGTAAATGGTATAAATAATATGTTTGACTTAACACGGTTTACTTTGAAAAATCTTCTTGCGTCCAGAGCGAATGAATTTTATATGTGTTGTGTTATAGGCCGTTAGGATATTTATACAGCTCGTTATCTTTAATAAAGTACATTTAGTTGCATTTAATTTCTTCAGGTTAACGCTTAGAACCACCTCAAAACATTCTACAAGCTATCTGTGAGTTAAAAAAAATTATGACCCACTCTAGTATCACTTGTCCGCATATGCATGTAGCATGTCTAAATAGATAGACACGTAAATCAAATAACTTGCCTAAAGAGTCACTTTTTAGGTACCTATATAGTGCAAAATTTTCAAATAAGGAAGAATTACAAGTTAATACAATCTTTCTCGGTTAGTTAAAACTTTAGATTAATTTTCCACTGAAATCCGCAATGTATTGCGTTAAAAAAATTAATCCCCACATTTTAGAATAGTTGACCATTTGACGATTGATTTTTAAATTTGCATTGTTTTATATAAATCTTTTTACCCTAACTTGTCTGTAAATATCTTGAAATAAAATTTAACTTGAACAAGGAAAAAACTCAACTCAATTCCAACTTTTTCAACATTGATGTTCGATTGAAAATAATATAATATGGTAATTTAAAATACTTTACAGTTCCATTTTGGTCGACCATGAGAAAACTCCTGTTGAATTCAAATCATAGCATACCTCGCCTACCTATGAGCCATAGTTAAGTCATCCATACTGTTCGTATTCTCACAGAGTAGAATCGTTCACTTCAGTATTTAAAGTACACTTGTGTTTTGCTGACTTTCTCTTCTTTTCATCTCACGAACTTTCTCTCTGACTCACAGTTAACCATCATATGAAAACACGAACGTTGAGCATCGTTCACCTCAGTCGTGCTTTGACTGCGCTAGCTGCCAGATGAAAACGACCTCGTAAAGATACACTTCTTGTTCAACATATATTTTATTTAATCGAGAAAAGTTTTCGTTCTTAAAAAATGGAGTTCAACCTTAGTAACATAGTAGGTGGCTGCAAGTTCTTTAACGAATACAACTGTAAATCAAATTTCACAAGTGAAAATTTTTCGTTCAAAATATCATCTGAGGAAAAGCTGTATCCCATTCCAACAGCATGGATAATTATACTATTTATTGCCTACGGTGCAATATTTCTGATAGCTTTGATCGGAAACGGACTTGTATTGTGGCTTGTGTTGGTAGGTGTTCTTTTTAATAATTTTAATAATAAATTTTGCTTACTGTCTTTGTTAGATAATATAAATTATTATTCATTGAAATTATACACAGGGATCCAGAACCATGCGTACTGTTACAAATACGTTTATTTGTAACTTGGCTGCTGCGGATATCATCATATCACTCTTCACTGTTCCCTTTCATTTTCAAGCGGCTTTGTATCAAAGATGGGATATTCCACATTTTCTTTGTCCTATTTGTCCATTTACGCAAGTGAGTCGTAGTATGTAGTTTTTATGACTTATTAAACATTATGTCTACATGTAATGTCTGTTTTTTACCAGGAGCTTTCCGTTTTAGTAAGTGTATTTACATTGGCGGCCATTGCACTACAAAGGTATGGAGCTGTGGTACATCCACTTAAGATGAATGTATCGAAATGGATATCATCAATTGTCGTATTACTTATCTGGATCACAGCTGTTGGGATTGCAATACCAACTTTAATAGACTTCCGGTAAATATTTTTTTTACAAAATTGTATTCATTTTTATCGATTCAATATTTTTTTTGATTTTTATAATTGTTTTAGAGTAAAAATATATCACAATGCTGATTTCACTGAGATCACTCCATTCTGTCAAAGCCAATATCTTTCAAAATCGTTCAAGGACTACTATTATCAGTGTTTAGTGTTTGCTCAATACGTAGCACCTCTTTCTATCATTAGCTTGGCCTACTACAAGACCAAAAATCACCTTTGGGGTGTAGTTACACCTGGAATTAATGAACAGAATAGAGATGCTCTGATTTTAAACAAGAAAAAGAAAATGACTAAAATGATGGTGACAGTAGTTGTTATGTTTGCACTCTGTTGGTTTCCATATCAGACATATAACTTTGTTCAAATTCATTTCCCGAGCATCAACCACTTCTACTATACTAATATTATCTGGTTATGGATTCACTGGTTGGCAATGAGTAACTCTTGTGTGAATCCGTTTATTTACGCGATTTTATCGGAAAAGTTTCAAGACGAGTTTAAAAGAAGATGGAGACGTCGACCAAGATATGATTCAGAGGAGCAAACTAATAATATCGAAAATATTGCTATGATAGTACAAAATGATCCGACTCTGGATCCACCACGTAACGAAAACGAAAACTTAAGTTTTAACGAACTGCACATTTAGTACATATCGTGTAAGCACTGGAAAGTAAAATGTTGTAATATTGACTGACAGTATATTGCTACCACTATAATGAATATCAAAGGCTGCGTGTAATATGTAAGTGTAATATTTTATCTATGAGGCGTCATCGTTATTCAGTTTTGTGAATTTAATGTAGACTCATGTGAAAAAATAAATACTTAACTATACAGTGAAAAAATGGTTACATCTGGAAGTATAACAATTGTTAAGAATGCTTGATAAGAAATTTTTGTCATATTTTTAAAAACAAATTTTGTTGTTTATAATTATCTGACTCATTATTCAATAAAATAATATGAATGTTCTGTATACAATTATATCACAGAGTAGTTTACGGAAGTAAGTTCAAATATTTGATTCAAACTGCATATACGTTTTGGAACTTCAAAATGCATAAAATGGTAGGTTATCTGAAGCATTGCACTCGTGTGTAAGGACTCACCAGGTTGGACAAAAACAACGCATATGTTTGGCATTGAACTAATTTTTCAGAACTATTTAGCATTTCTACTTTTACAATCCCATCAACCGTTGTTGCTTCAGGTAAAAAAATAATGATGGTAAAGAATGAAAATGGTCAAATGCTAGGCTTTTCAGAACAATGATAGTGTATAATGTCTATTGACAATTCATACGCTTGTGTACTCTATGGTTTGATATATGCTTACTCCAGGAATTTCTTGTAATTTTGCATCACAAAGAAATCACACATTTGATCTTTAACCGAACTTTGGTCGAGAAAATTTGAAATGCAACATGATTGGATAAATTATAAAAGGTTAACCTAGTTGCCCATCTAAAATGTTTTCCTTTTATGCAAAACAAAAACAACAGAGTTTTTTTAAATCGAAAGTATGTTTGTTATAACATGCTGTGTGCTTTTTTGATCTTCCTTTGATATATGCATAACTCTTGAATGGAAAATTAATCATGTAAATTTTGGGCATCAAAAATAAAAATATCATTATTTCAAAAAAAATGTTTAGGCAATGATGCAACAGACTTTAAATGGCTAGAATATAATCATACTGTAAAAGTATGCTGATGAATTGCTTTTAGTTAGTCATAAGTCATTAGAATAGGAACACATTAAATGTAGGTATTAAGACTGTACGGGAGAGAGTAAAATTAACGTATTCTAATGAACACATATGCGAAGCATTCATTTTGTGTTTATCATAAAGTGTAGATTTACTTTTCAGCCAATCATGGAATGAGAAATTAGGAAAAACGACGTACTCCATGTTCAGGCGTTAATATACCATAATCAGTAGCGTTTTTCCTAAAAAAAAGTCGAACAATCTGTGGGGCGTCGGTAGTTTTAAATGTCAAAAATTAAAATTACGAAAATCGGTCAACTTTACCATGAGTTATAATTAAATTACTAAACGCCTGCTCTTTTAATTTCCGGTTTGAAAATAAGTTTTATAAGAAAAGTAAAGTGAGCTTATAACATTAATATCTGAAGTATACAGATGAAACACACACGTATGACGTATACATACAAACACCCCAGCCCCACACAAGTCATCTTTCACGCCATTGCATTGCATTTGGTTTGCATGTTATCATATATTACATTTTCTTTTCATTGTAAAATAAGTTGTGTATCGCAGTGTGCAAGATATCGAACTAGTTTCTTGTAATAGGTACCTAACTACACACACAATACACTAAACGATATCCAATTTTTGTTGCCCGCAATTTTATGAAAATACGCACACACTTATCTGTTTAAAAAATACTAAGTAGGCCCGAGTCAAAGTTTTTTTTAAACAAGCCTGAGGTATCGTAAATTCGTAATTTACTTCAGTTCTATTCATTACTTTGTGCATATGTATGTTATATGTGCACATTACTGCCTTCGAGTAAACTACCAAAATACCTTCAACCATTGGGATGAAAGTCTTGCTACATGTTGTAGCAAGACATACCTAACTATTCATAACTGGATATCACGCATTTTTAAAGTTTGTTGTCTATGAGTTTTCCAGAAAAATCATCTCTCTATTTATGATTTTTAAAATATGCGGCAACTACTTTTCGCAAAGTGTTTGACTAAATGTGTGTTAATTTGATATAAAAAAGAACAACGCATAAAAACTACTAATAAGCCTTAAATCCAAAGAAAAAGGGTTTCGCAACAACACTGTTGATCAAGGTAAAGAAAAACTAGAAGGGTTTAAGTATCAAGTGCTTAGAAGTATCCATGAACCCTTTAGTTTTTGAGTTTACTATAACCAAAAACTCCATTACAAAATAAATTATAAATAAAGTATGTAAACTCAATAAAGTGCGCGGTAACCCCAAAATTTATTAAAATAATTTTGTTTAATATAAAATCAATTTTGGAAATCTACTAATACAATTTTGAGCGAAATACATATACTGGTAATTTTTTATATGGAACGTTAGTGTGGAAAAAACACAAACGTATTTTTTTGCTTCATTTCAGTAAACTTTGTTTTAATAATTATGAATAATACAAGTTATAGTTTACGAACAAAAATTATGAGGACTTTTTACTCAGCTACGTTTTTTCAAGAAAACATATTTTTTACAATGTTCACAATTTAATAATTTAGTTAACATATGTATGTTCATAAACGTGAATGGCAGGCAGGCAGGAAAATCAACGATGACTTTTTTAGTGGAAGCTACAGAATAAATTGATGCAAGTCCATCTTTCGTATATAGCTCAAGACAAATATTCTGGAACACTTGACTATTCGAAAGTGCTATTTTGTTGCCATGTCCAAACCCGTCATTTGGATTCAAGAATTTGTAGGCGTGTGAGCGACGTTTTTGTTATCCACCCAACCACTGGAATTCCTTCAAGACCACTAGAGGTTCAACCTTGAGGTATCAAGTAACACGACTAGGAAAAAATTTCAAGATTATATAAAGTGTTCGACATGTATTAAAAGTAGCAGCACAACTAGATCCTCGAATTGAAAAGATATTACACTTTAAATAAAAGTCCCAAACGTAGACATCCTACAGAGTTTTTGTTGCTTGATATTGTCAATTTTGCAAAGAGATTTTGTGTGACACATCATAGTAATGCATTCGCTACAAATAACATTGTCGAAATAATCACACTACTTGAATACACTCAACTAAATTCTTACATATATACTATGCGTTAGTTTCTTTAGACAATACTGTCTTTCTAGTAAATGTTCGTGTGCTCTTATGATAATGCTTCTTGTCATATCTATTTTCGAGCATCACAAAAAATAAACCTGGAATTGACTGTTTTCACTCTGTTCAATTCATATTTATATCAATTTATTTTTTGGCCTAATACAGTATGCGTCAACAAAACAAGTAGTATGTTTATGGAGAAAGTGCAGATAATGGAAAAGTTCGTAGAGGCCTGAATATTAAAACCAAAAAAGGAGGAATAACTATTGTGATATATGCTAGATCCCGTTCCAGTAGTACAAGTTTTTGGAAATTAAATTTCATCGGCAAACAACTTTTACTAAAATTATGAATGTTTTTTCTTAGTATACTTCGGTCTTTAATGAACTTTTCGTACAGGAAAAGGCTTATTTATTTGCATTAGATGAAATAATAAAAAAAAATCCTGGGAATTCAACTTGTAATCCTGTATCCCATCTGATGTAATGTATCACTTGGGTGTAATAACTTGATGAATCATAACTAATGTTCTTAGAACTTGACGAAAAAAGTAATCAATTCGTTCCAGATTACTTTCACATTCTAAAAATAAACTGATCTTCAGTTGTCAAGAAAATATATTCCCAAGACACGTGTACACGTGCGCACTTATTTTAATGAAGTAACTAATTTGGTCTAAGATTTTTAACGCTGATGTATTTTTCATGAAGTAGAAATTTAAGAAGAAACTGGCTTACAATAGAAGTGACTGAATGTAGAGTGACTGAAGAAATTTAACTTGAAATTTATACGTCCTGGTATAGTCTTTAATGCTGAATGGTATTTGTTATTGCATAAACAGCTAACTTCGTACCGGCGATTAGCTCTCCTTTGGATGGTTGCTGCTTTGTTGCATTTCAACTAATGTTAAATGGTTCACGCGCACTCTACAAGAACAAAGGTGATAATTACACATATTCGCATTCAGAAAAAAACAAATGCCATTCAACGTTAAAAACTACTCCAGAACATATAAAAATCAAGTTCAATTTTTTTCATGCATTCAGTCACCTCCATTGTTAGTAATACTTGACAAGTTGACTTAATCCGGTGAGTATAAGAGAAAGCATCAACTTTCGCCGATTTTATTTCGTTTGTATACACATATGTACACTGATATAACAAAGATGTTACATTGTAAAAACTACTCTTATTTTTGAACTCACTTTATTGAATTTCTTTCTCGATATAATACTTGTTATTTAGCATATCCTAGTTGTCCTAAAGATCCTTATTTGACTCCACACTCTCAAACTTTAATTAACTTCTAGATGTACACGGTTTGAAATCCCTTTGTTTAAAGCTAGTTCATATTGAAGTGTTCTTTGAAGAAAATTAAACTAGAGTTTGAATGAATTTTCTCAACTGATCTCGACAATATTTACCTTGCAACACTTTTTAAAGAATACCTACTTGAGTCCACCCAATAGGTCAAATTACCATTTAAAGCTATTTTGTAGTAGCATTAATGAAAACCTTATCTTTGATGCACGTTTTATTAGAGCAGATACCACAAAAACGAATTTTTCTCACGAATAAAATTTCATGGACTACTTCATTTTTGGTGCGGGTGAAAGCCTGATACTGTCATCTTTTCCTCAAAGGAAGGCTTACAAATTTATTTTAACATAATTTAACACACCTACACAATTCTGCATCAGTTCAAAGCACTTCATTTTCACAAAATTTCAATACACCGATTTTTGCAGTAATTAAAATTATTGGTATGGTCCTGTGTTTATTTACGCTCGATTTGAGTGAAGAATTCGGTTATAAACACTTTACTATGCAAGGTAGTGTTGGAAATTCATTTAAATACATTGAGGCTCACAATAAATATGAGGGCGTGAAAGCGATCATCGTCTAGTAGTATATCTGGCAATAAATGTTTTGCAGTGCAAGCTGACATCCGAATCTATATTGTTAACGTTTGATTTCTAATAAATGATTGAGGTTCTAACGTTTCTGGAACATTTTTATGTACATATGGATTTGTCCTAAAGCTAAAATATTTTACCAATTGTTGAAAAGAGGTTATCGTATTATAGAACTTCAAAACATTATATAACGCTAGGGTGAAATTTTATTCATGTAGCAAAGCATATTTTCCCTCAATCCGTCATCATTATTGTGAGGCAAACATATAAAAAAGAAACTAGAACGGTACTCGGGAAATATTTATTCTCCGCGAAAACTTTGCAAGAGGTAATGCATCATATTTTGAGTTTTTAAATTATATGAAACGTATTGCTTATTCTTTGTGTTCATGATAATTCTTTGTTCACTTTGTCTTAGATTTCACATGTACGTACTGAGCACCGAGGACAATTAAACATGTAAACAAGAGGTAAATAAGTGCCAGAAGTCATATAAAATGTAAAAACAAAGCCGGCTGCGCTGGCGTTTAATCACTTAATCAGTTGACTAATTGTAATTGATCAATTTAACGTCATGTATAAAATTATTAAACATTCGTCATTAAAAAAATCACTTTGTAAAATGCGTTATATTTCAAAAACTGTTGAGTTTTAGACCATAGTATTTTCATAAAGTTTGATTCCAATACTGTTATCTGTCGACCGGTAAATATAAGTATCCCTTTAAATATATGATTACACATACCAAGTTTTGTTACAATTAGTCAAGGCGTTTGGACGCTAGAGGACCAACAGACGGACAGACAGACTTGTCATCCCCTTTTCATTAAGTATTCTTATGAAGTACCATTCCGGCACTTAATTAACATTATACAAATTGCGAGGTCATGCATCATACAAATTCGTTAGGATGTTGGATCGCTTTTATTGAGTACTGTTGTCGCTTGAGAACTTATTGGAATAAATGACGCGAGCTTCGTTAGACTTATACAATTCCATTTATCAAACTTGGATTTACTTTTCCCGATTTTTCATGAAGATTTCACAAAATTAATTTATTGTCCCTATTAATTAATTATTAGCTGTGGAGTTGCAGTAGTAGCATACATTTAACATAAAAATTGCTACATACCTCAACATTTTTGCACACATTCCATCATTGCAAAAAAATTTAGTTGTGCGTGTAACGTATGTATGTTGTTAGAAGCTACGATATCAACATTCATCCATCTCTCTCCACATTGTTTTCCAGCGTATATTTAACAAATTTACTTGCAACAATTTTCACTGCGTAATTTTGACTGACAAGACAAAAAAAGCAGAAAAAGTAAGTAGTAATACTGTCTGATATTTAATTTGTGAAGCAATTCCTTAAATCTTTGAGTGTATAGGACTCGTTCACTAACAAAGCGTAAGTCTTAATCATAAATGTAATTTATTTGTACTTTGTCAATATATGGGAAACTTACATATAAATAGAAGCTTGGTATGCAACCGTGGAGGTCTGTCAACATGAGGAATCATTGGAGAAAATTGGAACCATCTCGTTTTTATCAAACAAAGACAAGTGATTAAAATGATGGTGAAAGTTGTCATTGAGTTTGCCATTTGCTGGCTGCCATATCAAACTTAGAACTTGTAACCTTACTCCATATTTCAGTATAAAGAACGTTTACTACATCAATAATATTCACCAGTAGGCAAAGAGTAACTACTGCGTGAATCCGTTTATTTACACAATTCTACTGGAAAAGTTTCAAGAAGAGTTCAACAGACGATGAAAGCATCGACGATGAAATGAGTTGAGTAAGCTAACTAATGGTACTCCCATGTAAGTCCAATAGTGTCAAATACCAGAACGACGCAAGTATATGACCTGCTCACAAGATATACCAGTATCGGAACATTTAGGAACGAAAAAGAATATGACGTATATTTGATAGAACTAGTGGAATAAATGAATGCTTTGTTTACACTGAAAGCGCGTTTCGACGACAAACTTTAGCCCGTTATTATTTGTTACATATGGTTCATGCGTATGAATCTACAAAGTGAAACATTTATAGATGTAGACCATAAAAACCCAAACAGGAAGTTATTTTAAACATCCCGAGGGAACTTCCGCAGGATGTATACCCATTAACAAATTTTAACTTGGGCTTCGCCTGGAACTAATCATTCTAATTATCTCACATCAGGTCATGCGACAGTATGCTTATGGAAACTTTTCCTTCACAGTTAGGCAATCAAGTTTTACCATTATGTTTGTTCTACAAAAACCACTTGGTTGGTTAAATCCATTCACAAGTAAAACAAGTTAGGAAACATCATATGAAAATATTTGTCTATGTTTTCCATGAAGTCTACCGATCAATTTTAAATACACGAAAGTGTATGCTTCACTATAATTTGTTGTGCTTATATGCTTATAAGTTAAACTTCATAAGGTATTCAAAAGAATCATTTAATGAAACGTGGAACCGTTGAAGTTTCGTTTTTCCAACCAACAACATTGAAATAAACTGAAAATTTTATTCGCTAGTTCAGGTTTCTTCAGTTTAAAACAAATACATGCTATAAATATTCGCGACATCGGTGTACATATATTTAATCAGGAATATAACTTCAAACCTTCAAATACAGCCGCTTTGGTATTAAATCTTTCTGAGTTTCTTGAAATAATTTAATAAATATTTATTAACATATCACAGACATACTATTAATGTAAAGTTTTGCTAATGTTGGATTACATTTCTATCAAGAAATTGTACCATTAAATCTACAAAAACACACAGACCATCTAAGCGTAAAACAACCAACAAAATTACACATTTCATAAATGGCGATAAATACTGAAATGATGATGCTTATCTTGAAGTAATATTTCAAAATATGTTTTGCATCACTACTTCATAAACACGACTACGACATGAACCTTTATGTTTATGAGCTAATCTCATACATTATTGCGGAATCAGTTCCTTCAGATAAACATGATTACACATTGATTAAGGCATACAATTTTTAATTGAAAATATATAGAAATCAAATCATGTAAAATGTGAGAACTGTGTTTGCACCGTAAAAAAATAATTGCCTTAATATTTGCGTTATATCATAGCTCAAGTGAAACATCAAGTACAACTGTTTAATAAAGAGACGGGTATTATGATATATATTTCAAGTGGCAGAGAAAACTTGAGTCTTTATTCTTCAAAACACGAAAATACTATGGGGCTTTATTTAACGCGCTAAAGAGAAGCAGCTTCTAAAATTCTGATTTTTGTCGTTTTACGTCACTGCTTTTGACGTTGAAAGCTGAAGCGATGTTTAGATAACGATTTTACATTTCTTTCCACGTTCAAACATCTACATGGAATACGATGGATGAAAGGATTAGCATCAGTACAAGCAGACATGTGATGTGCAAAAGTTGCGAATCACGAAGTTAGCTTGATTTTTTAGTGCATACTCTCACGACTGAAAGATTTTTCACAGTTTGATTCACTAAAAGAATCAAGGTAAGCTTTCTAAATTGAAAAATGCGAATCAGAATGAGATTCTCATTTACGAGATACGAAAATAGATTCTGTAAACATACAATAAAGAAATAATTTCTCAGAAAATCAAAGATATGCATTCTTTCAAATTTGTTATACTGATTTTCTGTAGTTTTTATATTTGAATTGAAGTTCACAGACGAATGACTTTCCCCGTTTTCATCTCGATAAACATGAATATTCGGTATTTCAATAGAATAAATGGATACATATGATATATTCAGTCAACCGTTTAATAAATCTTTCTCAAGGCTGCCTTTAAAGCAACTGTGCAAATAGTCACATGAGAACTTGCCATCATTCTAAGGACAATGTATTCCCCAGAGATACATCTGGCTTACCATAATGCCACTAGTAAAATTAAAAACTGTTGAATATTGACGAATGCACGTTGAAGATATGTCGCAAGTATTTTTTGCTGCGCCAAGTTTTTTAATAAGACCAGTGCTCGGCTATATATTTTTTGGTATATTCTAAAACGGTAGCATATTTTACTACTTTCAACGACGACCTTTATCATTTATCATTGTTTACTTAAGCGATTACATTTTATACAATTTTATGTCTTCATCAGCTCAAACAGTTAATTTCATTATACACGATTTTTACTCAGGCTTACATGTTAACAATGAACGAAAAAGTAGCATTAATCAGAAAAGCTGTTAAAAATTTAATTTATATGATAATCGTATTCACGTTAGCTACAAATTTGGTTTCAGGAGACGGAGCAGAAGTGCATTAACTCAAACTATGGCTCCCAAAATGGAAGCACTATAACTTTTACCGCTTAATTATATTTTCACTCATCTGGTTACTCTTCCAGCATATATAAATTTTACACAAGCGGCTTTGAACATATCCATTGTTTGTATGATTTTTTGTTTTAGTAATCCTTACGGTTGTTTTCAACTGTGTATGAAATATAATTTCTGGTTGCCGAGAAAACGCTTACATCCATTTATGCTAAATCAATTACTTTTCACTTTCGTTCTAGTCAAAAGCATATTACGGCCTTATGTGAAAAATGCTTTTTAAGGTCATTTAACTCAAATAATGGACACACAAAAATACACTTGAACAAAGACGAAATCTGAATTGCAAAAATTCTACGGAATTTAAAAATAGTGATCGTGACGAAAATTATGTCAGAACTGGTTCTACGTATGATTAAACATTTTAAGTTAACCATAAAAGATTTTCCAAAAACGCAGCTTTTTTAAAGTAAAAATCAGAGTCAAGTTTAAAACATTTAGTTATAGAAATAAAAGTTTATTGCTACTCATACATTATTATTGACTTTACATTGCACCAGGTTTTCTTAGTTCCAAAGAATTATTAATAGAAACAGTGTTTTGTAAATCCGGATTGTGTGATTTTTTATAATTTAAAAAGAGATTTTTGAGTTGAAAAGTAACTGAAAATATAAAGGTTTTTATGTACATTTAAGGGTTTTTAAGATTGCGTTCTTACTTTTATTACAATGATCATTATAAATGTCCTTTACATCTAAAAAACAAATGATGAACACACAGATTTATTAAAAGCGAAAAGATAAGATAGGCAATGCACTGCAATATAAATTCAAAACTAAAGATCCTATTGACACCATGTAACAATCAATTCATTTAAAACTATCATCAATACAAGCAAAGCTTTTAAGTTTTCATTTTCTCAGTTTTCTGCCAGATATTTTTCTCCGTTTTTCCACTGAACTTGGAGTAATACACCAATTGTCCAATGAATAAATGTATTCCAATAATGCAACTTGATAATAGCATCCCTGCCTCTATTTGGTTGAGCATGGCTCTCATAACGCCATTTATTATATACGTTTTGGCTTTCACCATTGAGTAGCATTTGTGTAGTTACTAATTTGCTACTTGAATCACTCAGAGTGTTTACGTTTTCAACAGATATTTTGAGTTCTGAAGTTGAGTGTACTTCACATGAAAAATACTTTGATGAAAGTGTTGCTATGACAACAACATTTCGAAATAACATATCATATATGGGGATAGCAAGCACTGCTTTAAGACACATGACAAGACAGGTAAGAGTTATGGTACGAAGAGAATAAAGTCTTTCTCTGGTCACGACATTTTCGCAGTCATTTTAAATGCAGTACATTGTCGGCGCGTAGCCTCGTGAAGTTTTAATTACATTTATTTACAATGAAATTCACGAATGAAAGGCTTTCAGAATAACTTTAATGAATGACATTTCTTGGTTTATTGATGTGTGAATTATTCATCGCAGTATACTTCATTAATGGATTCTCATACGATTTTCCTAATTAAAAAGTTCTTACCAACATAATAGTATGTTACGCCTTTTAATCAATCAATTGAACTACCATAAACTTAATTGGTTTCCTGTTATTACACATGGTTTATTTGTACTAGAATTTAAACAAACTATAATATTGAGTATGTTAAGAGCTAAAGATTTACAGCTTTTCTTGGCAAGTGAATTTTTCCTACAAAGCTTTAATAAAAACAATATATGTGCTGGATTTTGGAATTTCCAATTAGTTTATTACCATATTGAGTTTCCTAACTTTACATTTCACTCGAGAGTTCATATGCGGCTCAAATTTCTTTTCGGGCGAAGTAATTAAAACTTACGTTGTAACCAAAATTGTGCTCTATTGTCCAGTAAATAGACGTTCGACCTTTCGAGAGTTCCTTAAGTTTAAGAACATGTAATCGTATATTGTGTTTAGAATGTTTATTTTAGGAATTGCTTATATTTTAGTCTATACGAATGCCAAGAATGGACGCAATTAAAACTGGGTTTTCAACGTTATTGAACTATTGTCAACTGCTTATATTCCTAGGTTTTCTCAAATTACCCCCTAAATGCTTGTTTCTAGCCTCAATTATCAGTTCAATCCGGCTTTCTCAGCGATGTAAGCTTGTAAATAGTTCTTGTTTGGATATAAAGTCAATAAATAATCTAAACAATTATGGGTATTTATAGTGCAGAAAATGTCATACCATTCATATTATATTACACGAAGTCGATGATAAAAGTATACTCATCCGAACGTTAAATCTAACTTTTCTCCGTTTCCCAACAGCACTGGTTCATACAACATTACCAGTAGTTCGCTGAAGTGTATATACAGGAGCATTTCCTTCGATCTGAGCTCAGTTTTCTCCAACACACCGTCTGGAACAGTCACCGCAGAACTCCGCTGCAACACATTTTGTTTTGCTGAAGAATATCTGGTTAATTCACCAACATGGATTACAACTTTACAAATTTGAACAACGACTACAATGACTCTCTCTACAATGACTCAATATCCACCATTGGATATCAAAATTTAACGAGTGTTATCAGTGGTAAAGTGAAAGTTCAACATACCGATAGATTGTATCAAATTCCTCCAATATTGGTAACCATGCTATTCATAGCATATGGAGCAATATTTGTTTCAGCATTGGTAGGAAATGGTTTAGTCATGTGGCTAGTTTTGGTAAGTAAACCACCAAAACTATAAATGTATAGTCCATTGTTCCCACCAAATAATTCATTTTGACTTTTCAACAGCCTTCCCGACGGATGTGGAGCGTAACTAATTTCTTCATTACAAACTTGGCTTTTGCGGATATCATCATTGCACTTTTCACCGTACCCTTTCATTTCCAAGCAGCCTTGTTTCAGAG
>JAQFXM010003476.1:0-20083 GCA_034693345.1 Entomobrya multifasciata
CGTTTCTCTAGAATCAATAGTTTTTGAAATATCACAATTTTTATATCATAATTTCAGTTTTTCGACGATAAAATCTACATTTATGAACTTTAATTCATGGAACTTGATTTAATACTTGGTTCTTGTCCCCCCGCAGGTCGCCATCAAAGTTTCATGTCGCTATCTTAATTAGCTTTAGAAATAAAAAATATTTTCGAAATTGTGGACATAGCCGAATTTTCGGCATTGAGGGTCACCCAGACAACCCATGTATATTTTGATCTTGCAATGATCAGCAGTGATCATAGACTATAAAAAATGAAACCTCATGTCTCTGCGTCAATAAACATAAGAGTTATGAACATTTAAAGTTTTTATCTGGAAATTTCAGTTTTTCGACGATAAATCTTACATTTATCAAGCTTTCTTCATGAAACTTGAACAAGAACATGCGTAGTGCCCATCCGCAGGTCGCCATCAAAGTCTGACCTCATATCTCCGACCCGTTGACCCGCTGGGGGTCAAAAATTAAAATCACCTGAAACATGGTTTTCTGGACCGATCTCGAAGAGTAGATCATTTTTTGTTTTGGGGCCCTTAGGGTCAACTTTTGGGTCAGCCCCAGGGTCGTGATGAGACATATTGAGAGCCTTCCCGGATGGTCTCGGAACTGTTTCCCAGCCATTTCTCGGTCCTCTGCTTGACTGGGAGCTCTTTTACACACAGTTTAGATTCGATTCACTTTGGTTTCTCGTTCGATTCGGATCGGTTCAGCTAGTGCAATGTCAAGCGAAAGTCTAGTGATGGTGGGAATCGAAATGGTTTCAACAGTTCGTTACTGGGGAGCTTGTGGTTGGTACACAAGAAAAGACAATGATCCAAAACGTGCTAAAATGTTTAAAATCTTTGGTAATCAACAGGATGCTGGAGAAGAATAATGGATGCAGAACTCCCTAAATATCATTTAAAGTAGAGTTATATATGAGCAATGTATTGAGTACTATCTATGTGTTATTGCTACGATTAGCTGGCTGGTTTTCCTGAATTCGGCATCTCTTGAAAAATGTATGCGCAAAATCAGATTTGATGAAAATTGCGATACACTGCGATCAAGATTTTGATCAATTTTTGGACCAAGTGCGGGTCATTATTGAAACGCCCAATTAATACGAGCAATTAAACACCATCACTAATAGAATTGACGTACTATTAAGAAACTTACGTCTAATTGAATTTAGGTGAATTACAAATTTCCTAAAAATCGGGTTTTTTGCTCAAATAAGTTTGACCATATTTCTCCTACGTAGGATAAAAATCCCTTGGCACACTTTTAATTTAGACTCTTGGCTATCTAATCATACCAAGTTCTGATTTATTCATTATCATATTTTCGAGATATCGGAATGTTTAGTCGGCTCATTACTTTTGGTTTCTCCGATGTACTGCAATTGGATTATCATCAAATGCTCACGATGGTTTACATAAAATAATTGCTTAAATGACTTTATCACAAAATTGTAATTGCGTACTACCATACTCAACATCTGTTTTGAAAAACGATCAACTAATTTTAGAAAACAAATTTAGAATTTAGTTAGCTAAAATTCAGAACAAAAATATGTTTAATTGATAATTTACTTGACACAAAAATAATACGTTTCCAAATTGCGAGACTTAAATTGGTTATATTTTTAAAGAATAGTATTTGTACAAGGTATGTTTTGTGAAAATTGGTCCGGAATATGTAATTTTTTCCAACAGTTTTTGTGTGTGTATCAATGTATGGTTTTTGAAAAAATCATGCTGGAAAGATAAACGTATTAAATTACTGGTTAACTACAGCGTTGAGAATAAAAACAACCTTATTACGTCCATATAAAAGATCGAGAACGCAGGTTATAAATTGCGTCGAACGTTGTTTTGAAATTTGTAACCTTGTGAACAGCGCTTGCACTAATTTTAAAACTCGTTTATTTCCTGAACTTTACAGAAATAAAAAGATTTTTTATTCATTTATTAAACATAACATATCGCGAAAAATTGCTTTTAACTAAGTGCTAATAAACATGTTTAACCAATTTGGCTAAAATGCACTGAATTTCTGGTTGTAGACTAAGATAGAACAAAAGTATTATGAGTTATTATGTGAGTTTTGTACATGACATTTGCCCATTACTGAATAATTCTAAAGAAAATATGAAATTTAACCAAAGCTACGAATAACTTTTGAGCAGAGTAGCGTAACAAATTTGTATTGACATTTCTTGCGTTGCTGTTTTATGTTAATATTTTAGTGGAATAAAATTATTTGTAATATTCTTGCTGTTATTGTGGTAAAAAATGAGGTAAAAACATAAATTTAGATTCCAGTGGTTATGACCAATCAAAAATATATTTTTGTAATTGAGACATAATCAAACGCCATTATTTTCCTTCCATTTTAAATTTGCGCAAACAATTAAAAGGTTTTTATAAGTTTATTCTTTTCATCTTAAAGATTTACAATAAAAACTCAAGAAACAATGTCGATAGAGGACAACTACTGATTTTAAAAAGTGAACGGGTTTAAAAATATTATGACCAAAATTACGGTATTCTGAAGTTCTAATAAATTTTCCTATAATTTCAAGTTTCGTGAATGGCGTGAATATTATTTTTGTGGCAAATATCATAACCGTCAGCCATTAATATCACCTGCAACGTAGCTGAAGATCATATGTTCCATAGGTGGGTTTCCGTAAAATGCCTAATTTCAATACTGCATGTGCTAAACATTTCCAGATAAAATGAATCCCTACAGAAACATTGTATTTATACCTGCTTCTTGTTTTATACACACGTGTTTACAGTCATACGAATTGCTCCAAAATGTACATTTTAAATTCAAATAGTGCGTTCATGATTGCGGGATCAATTATTTATGGAATTGGCACAACTCAGATGGAAATATTTTTTCTCATAAAATTGAATATGATGTCCATTACCATTTTTGCTTCCGAAGTTCACATACATATGCCAAAAACTAATTCAGTTGTGTTGAATGCAAAGTTCCCATTATTTTTTCTGCGTATTTCACACCTTATTGCCAGTAATAAATTTTAAAAGCTCAACTGTGTTTCCACTTGGACGTTTTCGTCTGCTGTTCAAGAGACCTACTTAAACTACCTTATTTTTTCTTTCTAAACGAATTTTTTGCCAAGAATTTAAATGTTCTCATTTTAGAAATTCTAATTTTCAAACAAACCTGCTTCATATGTGCAGTTATCCTTACTTGTAAATAATTGCCAACCCAAATTTTCCATAAAAACTCGAACTGTTTTTGTCCAAAATATGATTGATGTAGAATAATATAAGAAGGTTCACCCAAAAAAATGGTAAGAAGCAGCCTTTTCTACTTGTTCACTTCAATTAACAATTTTGTAAAACAAATGCATGCATCATTTGGAGGGATACTCCGATGAATTTTAATAATTTTGATAGTATCAATTGTCGCACTAGTATCAATTGTCGTAGCAGAATTAATCGCTGAGGACTTTGATGCTAACACCTTTGACCCCGGCACTACAATCGTATCGAGTTTGACTAGTAGCTAGCTAGTATCACAAGTAGCTACTGTTTTCCTTCCGTAATATCTAATATTTTGCCAACCTACCCAATATTAATTCACATTTCCTTTTCCGTAGAGTATTTTTAAACATTAACAATTTGTCTTTAATCTTAACATTTTATTTTACAACTCTAATTTCATTCAATCAAGTCACATTGTTCATTAACTTCACCAGTCACGAGATTATCAGCTACTTCTTATGCAATTTCTGAATTTCGATTGCTGCCATTCTTATCTTTCAATTCACCTGCCAACGACGACAAACCCTTGTACAACGACATTTATTTCAAGAGCATATTATAGCGTAGTTCGTCCCTTCATTTGCTTTAAATTTCCGCATTCCAAATATTTCTTTTGTTTGTGCTCAACTATTTTATGTTGTAACGTTGTAGACGATTTTGTTTACTATAAGGTTGTGATTGGTACTAAATTTTAATTTATTAGAAATCTTATGGTCAAACTATTTGATATAAATACTCTTGTGGTAATAATTTAATTTTAAAGGGATATTTTATGCTTTCGCGTAGATTTGTACTCATTTTTCAATAAATATTCTGAAGTAGCTTTATTAGATACTCGATGAGAGTATCTATTGATTTTGGTGTGGTTGACTGTATTCCGTCCGTCCGGCCGTCCGCCCGTCGCGCGGATATCTCAAAAACGGCTGGGAATTTTTGAGTTCTGTTTTTTGCAATCGAGCCCTATAGGTCTGACCTCGATTCTAGGGTAAAAATTGTGACCTCGGGGTCAGGGTCAAGGGCCCTTTAGCTATAACTCCTAAACGGTAACGAATTTTCAAATTCTGTTTTTAGCAATGAGGTCCTTGGGTCCTAAGGTTACAAGTGACATATTGAGAGGGGGCCCTTAAGGGTACCCTTAAGGAAAAATTAGTTATAACTTCTAAACGGTAACGAATTTTGCAGTTCAGCTTTCGGCAATGAGGTCCTATGGTGCCCAGCTCACGGTTTACATGTATTAAGGGGTCCCTTTATTCCTAAGGACCCTCCCCTTGACTTTGAAACGGTTAGGAATTTGAGAATTCTGTTTTTTGCATTGAGATCCTATGGTGCCAAGCTTCAACATGGGGTACCAAGATTGACGTTGACCCGCCCTTCTGAATGGGGTCAACCCCGAATCATAACAACGAGCAGTTAGAACAATGAAACTATGTACATGGAGGTAATTTAAGGCGAAGAATTTGAATCTGGCGTTCAGTTTCAAATGTAACAATTATTTTCTTAATTACAACAAGTCTTCATCGAGTATCTAACTTAAACCGTCTACCAGGGTTTATTTTTACTTTTCATGTAAGCTTATATTTAGGCTAGATTTCCTTCACGTTTTCCGAAATTTCAGCATTATGTATAATACATTTAGGAACTTTTTTGCTAAAAAAAGAGCCACCGTTTTGCCCTGAATTGAGTAACAGATATTTTGACTTACAGATGGATTTTTACTTTTCACCTGCATGTTACTCCATACAATATAAGTAAGTATACTTACATATATTTAATATTCAAATAAGCTCAGTAATAAATCTATGTGAACAATTTTCATTGAATAATGCACATCAACTTTGAAATTTATTAGTATTCAGCAAATGTAAGGCTAGAGAAATAATGTTAAAATTGTAGTGTGTCTTCCTGAGAAAGCAAAAGTGTGCTTTGAATATAGAAATGCGTTTATCTTGTGGTGCATACTATCTCAAGGCTATGAAAAGCTATGGCTAAATTCAATACAGCATTTTTAGAATCCAAATAATATATAAATAAAATAAAATATCGTTGGTAATATTGATCACATATACATGGTCTGAGATCATTCATATGCGTAAAGTTCATATCTTGACCCAATTTTCTTATAGCAGTAGTAGTAGCAGTTATTTACCATCTTTTGTGATTGAAGTAAAGGAAACTAGCCAAATTATCAATTCAGAACTTTTTAGTCAAAATATTTATTTATTCTCAAAATCAACAAATTTTTGTTTGTTTTTCTTTCTGTACAGTCAAAACTTCCAACGATTACTAAAGAAACGTTGGCCTATACATATGACCCGCATCATATTCAAAATTATTGTCAATTTAAAATAGAAAGTTAACCAAACGAAATGAACAAGTACATATGTCAATTCATAGATATAGAAAAAAAATATCAAAATACTCTCATCAAAAAGGTAAACAAAACTCTACAAAACAAAATAAATAAACAAAAGTCTTGTGACTCAAATTCAATACGAACAACCTACAGATGTAAATTGTTTACTTAGATGAAGAAAACATTGACAAATATCAAAAGGATGTACACACCTGAATGATGGAAAGGAACAAGCCCTGAGCAGATGACGGAAACATTAAGATACACTGTATTCACAAGTAGTGTATTATATCCCACTAAATCGGTTTTATTTCCGTTAAATAAAAACGGTTTCCGAAGTAATCACGCACAAAAATCACAATTCCACTGATTTCGCGTATAGATCAACGTTTTGCACAACAACCATACTACGTTCACTATCACTACTTGGTACATAATTATTACCGTACATGTAAATAAATGGCATTGCACTATAAGATTTTCCGTAGCAAAATTTCAAAGAATTTTTATTCCATGCCTTTTGGGAGTTTTCGCTATTAAATTCTTGAAGTATTGCATTGTCAATATCCAATTTTATATACGGAAATAAAGGGCTCGCTGCTCCGTATGTCCGTCGATTTGGTCATTTATTCCTAACTTTTTATTTTAAAAAAGTTTAGTTTGCCCTAATCGGCAGCCAAACTAGAGCTTTCAATTATGACAGCGCGGTTACTGCTGTAGAGGTGCCTCCTTATAGTAATGGTAATGAAAGATAACTTTTGGTACATTCACATTATAAGCACGGCATGTCCAATGTCAGACATGTCAAACGTGGGTAGAATGAATTAAGTGAAAACGGCGAAACTGAGATTCTGTTCAATTTAAAGTGACAGTAATTATTGAAAGGTTATTTTTTCTCTTGGTACATATCATGTCTACTCCTAGCCGAGTAGAACTGCGTCAGGACTTTCAAAATGTATGTATACGTAAAATAATTGTTAGTTTACAACGCAATTTCATAAGTTTGTGCACGTTTTATAATCCTTTACCGTTTGTATAAAAAGGATTCAAATTGTAGAAATGTGAAAATGCTTGGCAACAATATTTTTGTGTACAATGATTTCACATTGCACTTCAAAAACCTAAGAATGTCAGGGAAACATATCATTGAGGCAAATATATAATTTTTTGATTATTTTTTCAGACATAGCCGCCCTATAACTGAAATTACTCTGTTGATGCAACATGAGAAACCTACTGTGAAAGCTGAAGTTGACACCAGCAGCATAATGTACTGCATAGAAATAAGCCCTTGCAGAGATGTCAATATCAAACATCGTTAAGCTGTCTATGGTCGTGACACATGGTTGAAACATCGTTTCTCTGCAAGTCATGCATAAACTCAACTGTCATGTTACTTTTAATAAATACGAACCGGTTCTTACATTTAAAAAAACAACTGTCTATATGTTGCATTATGGACCCGACTTACTTAAGGGGGAATTGACCCGTAGCCCCAACAGAGCATAGCAGGAGGAGTTTAGATAGGCAGAGAAATACATCGCATACTCATACTGCTTCACTCTAATCATCATCCGTGTCTCATATTTTACTGACATTTCAATTTTTGATTAGAATTTAAAACTCTTTCCCGTTATTTAACCGTGAAAAAGTTTGGACAACTTTGTTCAGAATACTTGAATTATATCAGTAGTTAAACTTTCAGTCGAATCCCCATTTTATTTTTTTAGTTGATGCCGTTTGAAGTTGCACCATTTACTAGTAAATTGACTGTTCACTGAAAAGGCATCAAAACCAAAACGGATTTAAATAATTACTCCAAATTTGTACTGCCAAATAGCCAATCGCAGACTGAACAAACCTTACCTAACTGTTTTAATTAAACGATCTTAATTTATCAAAGAAAAGAGGGAAAGAAATGATTGATGTCATAAAATGGCAGTTTTTATTTGCTAGTTAATACCGTACCGTATTGGGTGAGCTCAAGCATGCATGCTCTATCGGGGCCTTGGACACCAAATGTTAATGCCGGCTTAAGGCATTGCAAAGCGTTTGGACAAGAAGGTAAATGATACAATTATGATGACGTAAATCTTCTATGTACCTTTCAAGTGAAGGATTTAGAAAGGGTTCTAGAAGACACTAGTCATTTGATTTGCAAGTTTTGCAAAATAGGTTGTGAATAATAATGAGCTCAATACTCGGCAATATTTTCCCTACTAATCTGTTCGCTCGTGTTTTCTCAGAATATAGATGTTTAAGAGTAAGTGTTGCACACTGATTCAGTTATACATATAAGTGTTGCCTTCAGTTTATGCACATGACTATCTCAAAATTAAAACACTCAAACTTGAGAAATCTATCTCAAGAAAATTTGCACATATTTATTTTTGTTGGCTCGAGATTTCATTGCTTTAAAAGTTATACTTGATTTTAGAGAGGTTGTCATCATGCATAATTCTCTAATCATTATTTTCTGTCTTATACTTCAGATTTCATGTATGAACTGTCAATTACAATCTTACAACACCTTAGAAATATGTCGTTGGTCATTTTTCAGTGAATAACAGTAGTTTAGTTTTATTGTGTAAAACATTGAGCTGCACGTGCAAACGTATTGCCTTTGAACTGAATTAGGCAGTGACTGTAAGCATCCAAGTGTTATGATTTGTTCTGAACAAGAAAAAGGTAGCATTTCAAACGAAGTTGTGTTCCTGCTTGTATTTTAGACACTTATTATCCTTTTCTAAGAAATTACTTAGAAAAGCATGATTCCGATGTTTTGATCGAGTAAAAATTAAAGTAATTGGCAAATCCCTACAAGGTAGTTTTACTATCACACAATACTAGAAATTTGTGAAGTCAATATACACATATGTAAGTTATTTCAAAGCTTGTTACGATAACGATGTCACAAAACATGTATGATCGTAAAGTTATCAATAGCCAGGAATACGCATTTCTTCTTGTACAACAACTCACACAAGCGTGCTTTTTGTTTTACTATTTTTCAAAGGAAAAAAATTCACAAGTTACCAAAAAATACATTATCAAAATATTACATTATCTTTTCCAGTTCATTTATATTTATTAGTCTAAAAGCTCAAAGCCATTTCTAGGAAAAAGTTGTAACTGAAATTTCACGATGGTGTACACTCGTGAGATTGTTTCGTTGGCCTTATTTTACTTTCGTTTTATTTTCCATGATGCCTCTTATTTTTTCTGTGTTTCCAAAATTTCAGCATTCCGTGAGATACGTTTGGAAAAAAAAGTTTTTGCTCACAGTTAAGGCGCTGAATTTTACTGAATCGAGTAATAGATATTGTGACAGACAAGTGGATTCTTGTTACATATTACATACCATAGATTTAAATAAATACATTTGTTTTGGACACGAATCAAATAAACCATATTTATATTCAATGTTTTAATCTCGCGCAGGAAAACCAAAGAACTAAAAATGAATGTTTTTTCTTGAATATAGTCACTTAGAACATGTGAGAGAGCTAAAAACTGTTTAACGTAGTTTCATGATTTGATTGGCGATTAGGATAATGAATGAAGAATGTTTAGGAATTTTATTATAAATTAGAAAAACCCTTATTTTTTATCAAATACCTATTAAAGTAATTGATATCAATCAACCAGAAAGTTTTTTTATCACTCGCGAACTGAAATGAGCTACAAAAGCATGCACGTTGTTTTCATTATCTTTTGTTGGAAATGTATATACTGAGATAACCTTGTTACAAAACATCACAACATCACATCAATCAACCTGTTAGTATACTTATCAAATGACAGAAAAACTCTTTTCTTCTTTTATAAAATGAATTTTTCAATATTTTTAATGATTGCATGTTTTACAAATAAACAGTTCTAACTTGTTTCCCAAGAAAGTTTCCCAATTTTGTGAAGAACTTTCCAAGATACATGCTAACATGTTTAAAAATCACCCTGATGTGCCGAAACACGTGAAAAACTAGTGAATATTATTTCCAAATCTAATTTTAATGATCATGTTCATTACCAAAATTACGACAATCGCAAAGTTTTCCTTTGATCATGTAAATTTCTGTGAGTTTTCGATAACTAAAATGATGTTTACGTATAGTTCCACGCTAACGAATGAACTAATTTTGTATCCAGAAATACAAAGTACACGCTTCATATGCTATGAAATAACTATTTATGTCAAATCATAAACAAATTTTTATTCGTAGATGGGTTTAAATAATTATTTGAATAAGCCTTTGCTTTTCCTCATTTTAATCAAAAGTTGAGTTATGCTAAACCTTCTATTTATTAATAATGAAATGACTGCAGTAAAATATAATTAGTAAACCTTACAGGGATTGTCTTTTATGCAAAGACATTATTAAAATATTGGCCTATTGGAAATTAACTAGAAATATTATCCATCTTAGAGTCTTTAACAAATTATTTTACTTGATTTGATTCGCACAACATTGACTTCTTTGTTGACCTCTGCATGGATCCATTTTTCTATAACTGCTTTTCTAGACTTTTTGATATTTTGTCAACGAGCAGTAGTTCTTTTGTTTAAACCTGATGGCTAACGTAAGCCGATTTGTCTGAAAAATCTGATGGATACCGTAAGCAACTGACTTCTAATATAACGTATAAAAAGAGGTCTCAAAATCGCCAAATTTACACTTTTCTATGTTCGTTTGAAGCACTTTTAGTTCACCGCAACAAGTATGGAAATTCACGGATCCGCTAGAGATTGAAAAAAACGTTTCTAAAATATGTGAGTAAACAAAGCTCTCCATCAAACAAAAACAATTCAAAATCTCTTAACTAAAAATTACGAAGAATTACATACAAATTTAAATTATTTACTTGGATTTCCAAGACGTCAAAAAGAAGTTTAAACACAAACCTGAACGATGGATGAGACTTCGTCCATGGGCGATTCAAGAGAATTGTGGTATTCTTTATATAACATAGTGGAACATTATAACACCCTTAATCGAGTTAACTATCGTTTAATATATGATTGTTTTTCGAAGAAATCTAAATATTTTTGAAACAAGTTTTTCCCGACGATGCACAAAATCACAATTCCACGGGTAGCACATTTAGATCGACGTTTTGCACCACAACCATACTATGTTCATTATCACTACTTGGTACATTATTATTACTTATTGTACTTGATCTGCTTCCTTGCCTCGTCCACCGCTTTTTAAATTCTTCTTGAAACTTTTCATTGAGAATTGCATAGATAAATGGATTCACACAAGAATTGCTCATAGCCAACCAATGCAAACAAAACCAAATCACGTTAATATAATAGTAGTTATTTATACTAGGAAAGTGCATCTCCAAAAACTTGTACGACTGAAACGGTAGCCAACAGATAGCGAACATGAGCACCACAATCTTCATCATTCTTGTCACTTTTCTCTTTTTACTCAATATTTTTGCGTCGCGATACTGATCATTGTTTCCAGGTGTTTCACTTTTCCACAAATAATTTCCAGTTTTATAATATGATAAGCAGATTATAACAAGCGGTATAATATATTGTGTGCATACTAGACACTGATAGTAATACCACTTGAAAGTTGGAGAAAGATATTCGCTTTTACAAAACGGGATGATTTCTTTTGTGTCCCGTTTGCGATAAATTTTAACGCTAAAACAGTACACAAAAAGATAATTTGTAAAACCTAAAATAAAACAGGGAATTAATTCAAAATATATCGGCTTACCTGAAATCCATATAAGTTGGAAAAGCCAAAAGTATTGCAACTACCCAAATCAATTTCAAGACAAAAGCTGCTCTCCATTTTGAGGTGAAGGTTACGTGAAGTGGATACATCACTGCTCCGTATCTCTGAACTGCGATAGCAGCTAATGTGAAAACGCTTACGGAAACCGAAAGCTCCTAAGTAAACCAAAGGTTAACGTAATATAATTTAGTTTCACTTGATGATAAACAACTGCAGTTCAACTGATATGATGACAATTAATAGATTACTTGTGTGAATGGACAAATTGGACAAAGAAACTTTGGAATATCCCATCTCTGAAACAAGGCTGCTTGGAAATGAAAGGGTACGGTGAAAAGTGCAATGATGATATCCGCAAAAGCCAAGTTTGTGATAAAGAAATTAGTTACGCTCCACATTCTTCTAGAAGGCTGTGAAAGAGTCAATATAGATTATTCGATGGGAACAATGGACGATAAATTAGTAATTTTGGTGGTTTACTTACCAACACTAGCCACAAAACTAACCCATTTCCTACCAGAGCTGAAACAAATATTGCTCCGTACGCAATAAATAGCATGGTAACCAGTATTGGGGGAATTTGATACAAACTGTCAACATGCTGAACTTTCACTTTACTACTAATGTCACTTGTTAAATTTCGATATTCAATGATAGACATATTTTCCAGGGTATTATTGTAGTCCTTGCTCCAATTTGTATAGTTGTGATCCATGTTGAGACTGTTAATTTCAGCAAAAAATGGTGTTGCAGGAATTTTTTTATAGTGACTGGTCCAGGCCGGGACTTGGAGAGAACTGAGCTCAGGATGAAGTAAATGCTCCCGTATATATACTTGAGTGAGCTAAAAGAAATGTAACACGGAATCAGTTTACACGTTCAGGAAGCGGAGAAAATGCTGCACAAATCTTTGGCTTAGTATACTTACTTGTATCACCGCTTTTTAATTGTGCTCTACAAGCACTACGCAATTTTCTGCAGAGTCGATAGAAACCAGTGCAGCGACCGGTTAGCGGAAAGTAATCTGTTACAATAATGTGCCCATTTAATATAATGAAATGAAGCCAAATCTATGGTACGTATTTAGCTGTTTAGTGAGCCTTAATTGTATAAAATTCGACTTGCTATACATTAACGTGAACATTTTAAAATACTGCAACAAATTATTGTAATTCAGAGTCCGCACGTGTTTAGGTACATTAAAAATACCAAATGGAATAAAATGAAAAAAGTTGAATGAACACGTCATGTATTTAAAATGAAATATCGTCCAAATATGACTTAATAAAGTGACATCAAACCCAGAAGGTTATAATTTTTTTAGTTTAAAAAAAATATGAAATTATCAGACGAAAATATTTGTTGATGAGCAGCCAATCTAAAAAATATTTAATATACTTGATTTGCCGTTCATATCTGCTGCGGTACGTCTTATAAAAGGCTGTTGATATAACACTGCAGTTCAAACCGAGTATGTTCAAATAAAACTTCAAAGCAATAAAAAGGAACGTTATTGGGCAGCCGAATAAAAGTATGAATATCCTGAATTCGCTCGAAATTTCTTCGGAGTTCGTACAACTGAAATATATTATTCGCGCAAAATTATGAGTTTATTTTCTTTTGTGGAGGATATTTTCTATTTATTACTGTACATCGCTTTCAGCATTGTCAATTTAATTCATATTCTTCAATATAGTCTACTAATAATAAATATTTATTACATATTTTAATTAAATAAAAAGCCTAATTTTAATTAGTGAAATTTTTTGCAAAGAGTAATTTTTCTTTTATGTAATCAAAGACTTATAATTCGATCTAATAAAATAACTGATATATTGCACAAAGACGTCAACTTCAAGACAACAGATCAAACATAAAAAATTCAGAATTCACTTTATTCAAACCAATTAAAAGGCAAAAATGATGTTACACGTACCGTACCTAAATATAATTTCTTCATCCAAAACTTCTATTTGAAATATTTTTCATGTCCTTAACTTCAAAGTGATTTCAGATATATGAGGGAACGAAGTTAACTAATTAAATTTATGCATGAAATCAAAAGGTATTGGGGAGCACCCGTTGCGTTACTAATTCCTGGAGAAGCAATGAAACTTACCTATCCAGATATACATACATAAGGTTCAATACAATTCTATAAGGACGACGGTAGAAGGACGTCCATAGAAGCTTTGGAAGTGAGATGATATGAAATTGAGAATGACGATATTAATTGAAAGGTTAATTTTACTTTTGGTACATATGATATTACCACTAACACGTAAACCCGTAACACACCATAAAAAGCTTAAATGAAGTTTTTGCACATTGTGGCAAACAAAAATGTTCAATTGATGTACCATTAATTTTAAAACATGTATTTGAAACTCCATAAAATGCACAAATTTATATACTAAAAAAGACAAAAGGTCATAGCTTTTCAAATAGAAATGATCACAGTTTTGTTTCGGTTTGAATAAATTTTTGCACTCTAATATTTATTGCAGTAAAAGCGGGGTTTGTGAAAACAGGTAAACACTTACTAGCAAGAGAGTGAAGATTACCCACAATTCATGCTTAATTGAAAATATTGGATCAAAATTAGTAGTAAAATTAATATTGTGACTTATTTTGAACTTCCATTTCTGGCAAACGCAGAACCCTGAATTCTCTGAGCATAAAAACTGCAATGCAAGCTGGTTTATATAAGCCGAAGAAGTGTTACTGATACGTTTTAATACATTTGTTTAATGTTTAATTTAATACATGTTTCTGATTTGGTCTTCAATATTTCATTGCAAGTTTCCTTATGACGGATTTAAAGTAAATTAGCTGTAGTAATAAAAAATCTGAAAGTTTTAATGCAACAACGGTTTCATTGAAACAAACTTTGTTAAATAATCATCAAAGAAATTTTTTCAATTGACACCCAAAACCTGATTAAAAAGATTAATGATACTTTAATTTTATTCTAAACTTACTGACGACTACTGCTTAGACATAAGTTCTTGCGAAAACGTCAAAACCAAAAATCGTTAAGCTGTCTATGGATGTGACACATGTTTGAAACATGGTTTCTCTGCAACTCATTCTTAAACTCAACTGTCGTGTTACTTTTAATAAATATCAAACCCTCCTTACAATTTTTAAAGTTATTTTCTTTATGTGGCTTTATGGATCCGGTTCTAACCTATCTAAGGCTTTGTATAGCGATTGGATAAGAAGGTCAATGAAAAAAATGATGACTTAAGTCGCCTATGCTTCTTCCACTTAAAGGATTTACAAATTATAATAGAAGACACTAGCAACTAGGGCTTGTATTTGCGTGTTTCGAAAAATAGGATGTAAATAATATTTAGCTCGATACTCTGCCATAATTTTCCTTGCAAGTCTGCTTGCTAGTTTTTTCTTAGAATATAAATGTCTAATACGAAATGTTTCACAGTGATTCTGTTATTTAGGTGTTGCCTTTAGTTTATGCATATGACTATCTCAACATTTTAACTTTTACAAAGAAAAATCCAGGTACTAGTTCTCAGGAATATACAATTAATGAAACGAAAGCTTGCATATATTTAATTTTGTTGCCTCCAGATTTCTTTGCTTTAAAAGTTATACTTGATTTTCGAGAGGTTGTCATCATGCATGATTCTATGATCATTATTTTCTGTCTGGCAAAATGTTTTGATAATGCCAGTGTGTAGTCATAAACAATTTCATCAAAGCTGCGATATCAGATTCCACGGATAAATTATCATGTACAGTCTTATATGCATAAAAAATAACACATCGGAAATATGTCGTTAGTCATTTTTCAGTGAATAACAGTAATTTTCTCTTATTGCATAAAACATTGTACTACACGTGGAACCGTATGGCCTTTTACAGGAATTAAGCAATGCCTGTTAACATCTAGGTGTTATGAAAAATTCTGATAAACTTACATTTCAAAAGTAGTTGGGTTTCAATTTTTCCTTTAATCAGTTTTATATTTTAAGGCGAGATTCTGATTTTTCGTAGAGTAAAAATTAAAGTAATTGGCAAATGTCAACAAAATGGTTCAAGATAATCACAGAAATCAGTCAATTCAATTTATATGTAAGTTATTTCAAAGCTTTTTATGCTTGTATAATGATGTTACAAGACATCTCTATTCGTAAAGCTATGAATTGCAGGAAATATATCTTTGTTTTTTCATAACAACTCACACGAGCATGATTTTAAATTTAATGCAGAAAAAATTACAATTTTTACCCTGTTACGTACCCATATGTTTGTTTAGTTTAGCATATAAGCAGTTGTGACTCAGAAACGTTTTCCAACAAAATATTGTGAATACAGTTTCAAGAAAAATTTCGACATTCGCAAAGCTGGTCTCGATGAATTTTTACAGTCAGTTTAGCATGAAACGTCTCATGAACTATTCTGATGACGGATAGTCATATGATCCTGTTCTAGCAAGCCGTTTAGATAGAGTTTTCGATAAGTATAATGCTTTTAAAGATAAGGTCGAATGTAATGCTGCTTCAAATGATCTTTTTAAAACAAAACCATCTCAGAAAACCCTATTTTTCGAGTAAACCCATATTGTTTATACAGTGTATATATTGGTTTCGACGATTGAATGATTTAGCTTGCTAATCCGGAACACTAAAGTCTAACCTGATACAGATTGTATCGTTTTTCTGATTTTATTGCCTTCACTATTGAGATTGGAACGGCTTCATACCAGTTGCACTCTTTGAAGATAACTACAGTAGTACTTTAGCATTTTAAATATTTTCACATGATCCCGTTAGCTTATCCCCATGATTCCACATGATCCCCTTGGTGTCTAACCGTAAGCTATCCAGATCACTTGGATATTTATTAAGTGACAGCAAGACGTCTGGCCTTAGCGCTAGAGTGGACTATAGAAGTTCATTTTTATATTATTGCCTTAACCGACGCCGTAATTTAAATTTCTTCATTGGCAAACTTCGTCCTTCCAAGCAAGAGATACACATCTTCACCCATATTCAGCCAATCATGAAATATAGAAAAAGGGGTTTTTAATAATCTCTATTTACGATTAAAGCCATACGTATAGTTGGTTACATACATACTTCATGGCTTGTCAGATGCCTAAAATTCTGTTTCGCAATGAAAGAAGTTTTTTAATCTATTTTTTTCAAAAATGTGTCAAAGGTAATGTCTAAAATTTGTTCCCTTTTAATGATGTGCCATCAATCTTCTACCCAATATGTCTGACGTTGTCGCAATATATTGCTAAAAAACCGCAGCAAAAGAAGTACGCGACCTTCTTGTGTCTGCAACTGGCATTTTCACTTTTTTCCAACTACCTATTCTCAAAGGGATACCATATCTTTCTTAGAATCTCTTTTGTTGAATGACATAGCAACTTGTTTGCGATTATGGTCAGTGAATCTTTATCACAAAACATGTTAACTTGGAGTATTTGGTACACGACCACTACAACTTTTTTGAGTTGATGCATATATTTTTATAATACTGCAACTGTGTAGCAATATCCTGTCGCCGCCACTACTTTTGGGATTTCTGAGTTGTTCTATTAACAATACATGCTCGAACTAATTTTTATCATCCACATCACCAAAATATTGTATCATATTTTCCCGTTCACTTATTTTTATAATTTTAAAAGCCCAAAACCATTTCCAGGAAAAAATTCTAACTAGGGAACTCAAAAAATGCCGCTTGCAAACCAGCAAGTAAAAAGTCGATTCTAGGTCGTTTTTATTCGTAGATAACGATTCTGCAATCATTTTTGTGTAAAACGTATAAACGAGTTTACTACGAGCACTTAAAGTTCTTCCTTAACTATGTATACTTGGCCCTACTCACCGAAGGCCTTATTGATCTATCGCAATTCAATAATTTAGACCGGGAAATAGTATTTTGAAACGAAATAAAGTTAAAAGAATGGTTTCTGGAAATATTACCAACAAGCTGTACTTTATTTTAAACATTAATTACAGCTTAACGTTATTATTTAAATAATGCGTGTCTACGTGGTAAATGTGTTTGTTTGTTTTACACAAAAAGGAGTGCAGAATCGTAATCTATTGGTAAAAATGGCCCATAATCGACTTTTCACTTGCTGGTTTGCGAGTGGCGCTTTTTCAGTTCCCGTGTAAGTTGGAATAGTTCGCAAAGAGTGTTCAAAATCCTGTACACGAGTGAAGTTATTTTGTTGTCCTTATTTGCTTTTCGTTTTATTTCTCATTTAAGCTTTTATTTCTTTTGCGTGTTCCCAATTTTCACCATTCTATGTGATACGTTTGGGAAAAAGTTTCTGCTCACAATAAAGGCACTGATTTTTACTAAATTGAGCAATGGATAATATGACTGACAGGTGTTCGGTTTAACTAATGAACGGTTTAAAATATACTTTCTGGCATTACAGGCTTATTGCTAAATTTGTTTTTAAACCAATAGACACTATTTTGAATAGGTTTTGTAGAAGTTAAGAGTAATGGCTCGTGTAATTAGCAAAAAAAAATTGTCGTTAGATTCGGTGTTCCTGTGCTTTAAAACTAAATATAATATGAACTGATGGTTTATGGTTAAAATAATCAATGATGAGAACGCCAAAAACTTGTCTTCGTGTTTTACTTTAGAGCAACCGGTTTCGCTATTTATTTAAGCATCATCAGGCTAATGAGTAAAAAATATTTTTTATAAAAATTATGATTAGTTTTCAATTAAATTATTTGACAAAAATGAATAAATTAGTTGTAAAATTAAAGTTTTATACAATGAATACCTCTCTCAGTAATAGTTTTTTGATGGTAAATTAACTATTTCATGTAAATGTTTAAAATGATAAAATTAAAAATTATGAGTGCACTTTGCACTGTTGTTGTGACTGGATGTTGTTGTGTATCTGTCTCTGTGTTGCATGTCAGTTGGCCTTGGCATTTTATTTTGCTTCGCGGCTTGTTTTGTGATGGGTGAACATTGAAAATGTGTTATCTTTTGTCTATACACTTGCGTATTGCATTTGGTACTGAGAATGCGACCTTGACATTGACGTCACGGATGCATTTCTTGAGTGTTGCGCTTGGGCATTTGTTTAAGGATGTATAAAAATAGTCAACAATGTACTTGCTTAAATTTTTAAACCTATTTGAGTACGGAATAGTGATATATACATTTTTTTGATTGTTTTGTTTAACTTTATTTGCTGTCCCTCGTTCCTTATTTAACAAGCTTGGATTATGAAGTTTCAGAAAATGGATAGGTATAGGAGACTTGGGTACTAATAAATTATTTCTGTCTATTTGCTGAATTTTTATTTTAACCATAAACCATCAGTTCTAACGACAATAGTCGTCAACGCCAGTGCATCCTCTTGGGTCCTTTCTTCGTGTTTTTAATGGCATTAAGTCAAGAAATTGACTGGTCAGTACCGTTCGATAACTCAGAAGACGAATTTGAACCTCTCACTCAACGAACCCCACAAAAATCACCTGATTCGTCGAAGGAATCATCAATATTTTTATCACCTGAACCACCACAATTTGAAGATAATTCTCAATATTGGTCACCTCCCCCGTCGTCACCTTCCTCGTCTAGCACCATGGAAATGTCAGACTTTCAACAAGAAATTGATGCTGATGGCGAGCTCGCACTCTGGCCCTTCTACAGTGATAAAGACAATGATAAAATTGTCAAAGAATACGTAGAGCTACTTGAGAAAAATAGCTTTTTTCCACGAGTGCCAGACCAAAGTAGACTTCAGGATCTTCCTCATCCAGACTATCAACTCTCACCAGACTGCAGTAAAAAAGTGATTTCCGTTTTCACTGACTACTTTCAAAGTCGTTATTTTTGTAAAAACACAAAGGAAGCAATAGACGCAAAATATGCAATGGCAAGTGTCAATGTGAATCTCCAAATTCCACAATACAATCAAATGCCGGAGAAAGTTTACAAAGATGCCGTTGAACATAAAGATATCGTTTGTCTTGCTCTACAAACAAATTTTTGTGAAGGTCAGCTGTTCGTATGCGAGCTTAACTTGCTTCGCATTTTCGACTTCATTAATACCGAGGTTAAAAGTCATGTCAACACAGCTGACGAAGTGGAGCAACAAACAGAATATTTCTTCCTAACCCATTATGTTGCCTCCAAAACCAACTTCATAAAAAACTACAGCATGAAGATAATCGACTGGACAAGAAAGCCGAAGAAGAATAAAATCTCATTGCCAATTTGGAGGAGGAAGGAAAATGGATCCCCACCAAAATTCCGAGAAAATCGTTATGCAAGCAAGCTACTTCAAGTCATTAGTGAGGGAAAAGCCAAACTCGACAGCGCTAATGTACTAAAAGACTTTGAGGACTGCCCTGCTCAAAAAGTGAATAAGAATAAAAACAAAAAGCAAATTCCAACAACGAATGGAGGGGAGGGGGCAAGTCAAGTCACACGGTCAAAATCGTTTTCAGCTGGCGGATATAAATCCCGAAATTTCATCAGTCATGACCATCGAAGAGAAGAATACAACGCTTCTCGTCATCATAAGAACAAGTCAAAACGAGAAAAGAAAAGAGGAGGAAATCGTCAAATGGATGCCAATAGAGAAAGATTTATGAATGACAACGAATCAAGTGAAAGTGAC